>JAWQFJ010007232.1:0-11347 GCA_034096865.1 Theodoxus fluviatilis
CTTGTACTTTGTCAAAAATAGATTTGATGAAGACAGAAATTCAGTGGTGTGGAAGGCAATGGGCATGCAGAAAGACAAAGCACGCCTCAGAATTTGGCATGAGGTGTTGGCAACCTCTGTAGGTGTGCTACTCACACTCACACCAAAGCAGAGAGATATGATGGGTAATGTATGATGACAGGCTGGAGTTGCAGCTGTGGGTTTGTGAATTACTCTCGCCAGGCCTCTGTGCAAGAGAGATGGAATGAATTTGTGTAGTCTACAGTTTAAAGATTCTTCAAGTTGGCGATTGAAAAGTACATACCCAGTTCTTGGTAGAGATGCTGAATTTATAAAGTGAGAAATGTAAACAATGGGGAACTGTACCATGAAAACTTCCCATTTGTTTTGATGATTTATATTTGGACATTCTCCTCTTTCAGCTGTTTCCAGAACAATGTTGAAATCCACATCAACCACATTCACAGTGGACTCAGCCAGATGGGCAACCTCCATGCCTTTGCCTCATCGTCCTATCCCAGTTAGTTGCAGCTGTCTCTACACTGATGACAGACATCCAACAACCTGTGTCATCCCTTCAGCTCCCCCTTGTCCCCGGCTTCAAATCAGACACACAGACACACTGACGGAGTTGTGCCTTCCGAAGTCGGATTGGTGCCATGAGAGAATGATGCGTGTCAAGGGCCTGGGCTGTGCTTCATCAGCCAACAGCAGCAGTGTCCTGTGCAAGTTGTGATGGCTTTCATCCATGACCCAGTCTGCGTGGAACCACTCCCAGACAAACATTGAACCTCTTGGTGAAATCCTACAACCTCTAGGACAAGCTCTTGGCACTTTGATGGCCTCCTTGTTCTGACTCTGGCAATGATAGGCAGCATGCTGTGTTCCTAGATGTGTTTCTTCACCAAAGTATGGATGATTGGTTTAAGATGCTGTGATATTACATTTTTCTTTTTTCTTCCTCATTATGAATCTTGACTTTGTAGAAGTGTTTTCTTCATTAATGAACATCAGCAGCATGCCTTGGGACGGATGGGGATGTGTATGCAGTGTGGGACTCCTTGCTTGAAGACCTCTTGTATCTCGGGCAGTCGCTCCACTCTCAAGCAGCCATAAAGATTGTGTCTCTGCCTGTGGAGATCTGTTCCGGAGTCAACGATGAAGCCAGATTTCTTCGTAGGTTGTGGATCATCATTTAGAAATCTTGATAACAACTGCTTTGAATTCTGCCTGCTCTGTGCATTCTTGACTTGTGTCCACCCAGCCCCACTGCGGATGGTGTGGAGTTGCAAGAGAGACTGCACAGCATGTATTGTCATGCGTGTCTGCAAAACTAGGGAGCTGAGTTGGCAAGATCTGCACTGTCATGAGAAACTTTGCTTCACCATGCATTCAATGTTACTGTTGAGTTCTGTCTGGTTTAGTGAGTTCAGTAACTGTCACATTGAGGCCTGATGCCTCCTAACAAATCCATGAACTTTTCTGAAGATTTGAATTCTTTCAGGCTTTGTTGTTTGGGTTTTCTGTGCACACATTGTGTTTGGATTTGTCGTGACCTTTTATGGAGAGACTTGGTGTTGCACTGAGATGGGTCTATCACAGCCCATCTGCAGTGGTTGAACTACAACCAGAGCAAGTAGGTTGTTTGTCACTAGTTGCTGTTGTTCTCCATCTCTTCATACTAGCTTCTCCATGTGCAGAATGTAGAAATTTATGATGGGGTGTGGGAAGGCTGAATATTGTCACAACTGTGTTTTAGTTATCAACATGAGTGTATAGCCCTTACAGCAGTAGCAGCTGCATAAGCCATATGATCCGATCTGGGCCAATCCCGCTTGTGGCACTGTATGTCACATGTGACGGGGGTAAAGGTTGTCTAATAGCCTCTCTGTTGTGATTGGTTTTGAAGCAGATTGCTTGCTTTCACTCTATGGAGGAAGGGTCTCTGCATGCCCATACAAGTGGCTGGGGGTGAAGGTCATGAACTTTCCCCCTCAGAGTGGGTTATGCAATCAGTCCTAATTATGACATCATGGCAAGGGTTTAGAATGCATTATTCCATGAAGACACTTTGGAACTGTAACTGGACAGAAATTGGGGTTCTGCATTTTGATGGGCATTTTACTCTCGGAGCATAAGGCCCAAGAAAAATATGGTTGTGTTTACGGTAACATAGCCACAATAAAAGGGTGGGGTGGGGTGTGTTCAGTAGATTGGCCTGAACTCCCCCCCCCCCCCCCCCCCCCCCCCCCCCCCCCAATTTTGTAAATTTAAGAGACCAGATTGAACAAAAATCAAATTTTTATTTTTGCTGAAAACCCTTCATGAATTGTAAGTAGTGGATTTCCTGACTGCTTGTGGGACAGTTTGTTGTTTACCATCTTTTTTTTAAATTTTCTTTCTTAAATATTTTTTCACAAAAAAAAAGTTTAGGGTCGGCAGAGAAAAAAAAGGATCAGTCTGCTTACCATAACCACAACTAATGTTGTGTTGTTGCCTAATATATATATATATAATTTTACACAAATAACCATATCATGTTTAATTGTGACAGAGAAATGTGGGAAGAGAGAGAATGTGATCTGACATTTCTTTTCCTTGTCTGAAAATCTCTGTGAAAGAGGAAATAAATGACAAATATCATTCATTCAGTAACAGCTGAAGTGACTTTTTTTTTTTTTTTTTGGGGGGGGGGGGGGGGGTAAACCTTTGGTGATACTTCATGTGGAAAGCAAGTGCCAAAGAGGATAATAGGCGCTTCGATCACTTGTCTTCCTATTGATTTGAGCATTGCTGATATGACGAGCCTGTCATGGGACGCGTCATCTTCAGAGAGCAGGTTGTTGGTACCTCTCGATGACCTGCAGAAACCATGGCCTCTCACAAGTGTCCTGTTGTGCTGTGTGATTGCTGCTGTCTAGCCACATGGCAGTCAGGCAAACAGAGCAGGGATCCTTGGCATTTGGCGTGGGAGGTTAGAGTTGCTCTCCACTGCAAGTACCCGGGAGTGCATGCACAAGCAGGGAGACCTGACTGATTGCATGTTACCAGGCCTTGAAATTTCTCTGCAGCATCCTAAACCTTTTTCTGACAGGTGACGAGTATTTTCGTTTGGCCAAGGCACCCACCCGCACACACAAAATCCACCATGGAAGCAATAATCGTTTATCTGTTTTGCCCTGAAGTTTCATGATGACTGAAGCTCAAACAAGCGAGTTATTGACATTTTTCTAAAACCACCCAAGTGTGCATTTTTTTGTTGGCAACCCCAGACAGGAACTGCTGTTTTGAGTTGGCAACGTCAGTCAGAAAAGGGTTACGTTTAATCAAGAAGATGGGTCATGGTTGAGCAATACCTCTGGGATTTCTTGTCATTGTCATTGTGTCATTTGAGTGTCATATTCACCACAGTGGCATGTGGACTTGCAATTTCATGTGTTGAGGGTTGCAGCAACTTGACAAAATAGGGCAACCACTTCATGCATTGATTCTCTGCTGTGTGTGATTCTGCTGCTATGTGAGGCAACAATGTGAGACATGCAAGGCAAGGGAAGGAATGGAGTGATGACAACAGCTGTTTCTGCTGCTTCGTGTGGACAGCGCCACTTACTGCTCAACATTTGTCTAAGTCACTTCTTGTTAGCAGCATGGTGGATGCAATTCAGGGAAGAAAATATCTTTGAGTCTTTAGATTTGACTGGTTTGATAAGCTGAAATTTCGGAACTTTTTCGTTTTGACATTGTCCTGGTCAGGGAGCCCTATGTATAGAGGTTTGCACAAGCATGTAAGATGGCCTCAAAGGAATTGTTCACATTTTGAAAACAATCAATAATGGGGAGGGCAATGTGGAGAGGAAGGAGGGTCTTTCATCAGCAGACATCTGACCCTGTGTAGAAATATACTTTGTACAAAAAACGTATTTGCCTACTGTGGGTGCTCTGTTGGGTTTTTGAAATGAAAAATGTTGAAAAATGTTTGTCTAGATCAGTCAAATTCCCTTTCCTTTTTTGAATTAAAATTTTTTGCATTGTGTGACAACGCACAGGATACATTCAGAAATGGTGCTTATAACTTTCTCACTGTCTGGTAAAATGATAGGACAAATCTTTTAATAAGACACATAATCCCGGCATTAACAAAATGCATTAAAAGTCAGTCATTGAAATAATCGGTCATTGAAATGATCGGTCATTGACCACTTGGCCTCCAGCAGGATGTCCATAAGTCACGACCTCCCGCTGGCACCGGCCCCGAAACTGTCCAGTCCTGGAGGCTGATGGTGACTGTGGGAATGGAAGTTGGCGCCAACCTGTCGGTCATCAGCACGTTTCCATGGTAGAATTAGATATCCAAGACAGGTATCCAGTGGGGGGTCTTGAATACCAGGCAAAGAAAAGGAAGCTGATATTTACAGTGATTGTGTTCATAGGGCAATTGTCTTGGTCTAGTGATAACAGCTCGTCATGAATTTGTATACTTTCAACACTTTGAAACAATACTGAAGTGTGTGGTCATTGAGCAAGGTTGTGAAAGACAAAAAAAGAATTTTTTATGATCTCAGAACTCCTTTTTTTTTTCCTTGCCCAGCTTGTAAATGTGGGCAAGTGGTGTAGAAAGCACAAATGATGGATGAGCTAGAATGTGACCAAGTAACGTTAGAACAGCAGTCTGGATTCCACTACATGGTAAAGTATTTTCAGCCTATTGGCTTCATGGAACTTTTTCAGGATTCACCTCTCCTCCCTCTCCTCCTCCTCCTCTCTCTACACCCCCCACTCCCTTTTTTTCTTCTTCTTTTAATCTGACATAACTTGGTAATAATGAATATATCACAAGGACTACAACATATTTTTCATTATTTCTTTTTTGTCGCCATGTCTGGAGGTCCTGCTGCATGAGTGAATAATTTGATCGACATTGATTTATGCAATAAGAATTTAATGCCTTAGTTAATGAAATGAAGCCAACTGTAACTCAAGATTCTCTGTCATGTAGATGTCTGTGTAGTTTTCACCCGTTGTAGCTCACAAAGATTCATTGAGCTGGGGATTTGAATCTATGTTGCACAACATGCCTCTCAGGAAACCATGCCATGTGTAGTACATGCAGTATGCAATGGATGCATTTCATGTCAGTGTAGATTTCATGCCTTAACTGTGCCGTTTTCACATGAACCACAAATGTTCAGCAACTAGTGCTACTTCTGTATTTCCTCTTCCGCAGCTGGTGGGAGTGTGTTGCATGTCAACTCAATTGCTTAGAGAATGGTTGGGCGTGACACACGAGTTGCCATTACATGTAAATTAATATGAGTGCTGCCATTGTGGGTTGATGATGCAAGCTATAGCAGCGCAAAGCCTGTCTTTTATGCCCAGGTGCATGCCAGTTGCATAACTTCACATGTGTTTGCGTGAGTGCTTGGGCATGGTCATAACACAGTTTCATAGGGACGAATTTGGCGTTTCCTCTTGTCTTCTGCAGCTTGTAACTCGTCACTGCATCATCTGGATGAATGTCACTGGATGTGCTTGAGCTGCAGTTGCTGCTGTTGATAAGCCTCAGAATGCGGTATGCCTGGGGATGCAAAGAGCCATTGGAGTTTCATTACCCTAACCTGTGACTTCTGGGCAGCTTTTGTTGAGTGGTAGAGGGGACTTGGATGTAATGGAAGTGTGTTTCTCATAGCTGTGTACATAATGTGCTTGCTGATTGCAATTAAATTATTCACTTTTGGATGTTTCACCAGATTACACCCCTGTAGAATGACTACTAACCATCTCGCCAGATGTCAGGTTCCTGTCGTCTCTTGCATGGAAGAAACTTAGGGTTGAGGAGACTGTCCAAGTGGCAGAATCTGCCCATCATTTTGATGCATAATGTTGTTTTCAGACAAGTGCCATTGTGTTAATGGTCCAACTACAAAGTTGCCTCATTCTGTTCAAAACATAGCTTCACGTGCCGGCTTGTTACCAGATGTTTGGAAATGTCCTGTGTTGACAGTGACACACATCAGCTTAGGTTGTACTTCATCAGTGTCATCTGAATAATCTGCCTTGAATTCACATTCATAATGCTTTGGGTGATATTTACATTGCCTTCATGATTTCTCTTTTTCTGCATCATCTATGTGGTAGATTTCTTTGATCAAACTGAGATGTAACGTTAATTCATTAGTTGGTCCTTTGAACATAGGAAAGTCGACAGACAGTCAGGCACTGTTATCTTTGTAGGAAAAAACCCAGTTGAATCAAAGAGCATCTGAATGTTGAGCAATAAGTGATTTCATGGTGAATTTATCAAGGAAGGTAAAACATGTCTGGTCGTGGTTGAAGTGCCCCCATTTTAACACTGGTGCCATGTAGGGATGCTTCAGTTAAATTTTCACACCACACTTGCAATTTTGGTGATTGCAGACATGTGGACAATGGTGAGCTCATTCCTGCTTGTATGTGAGCAAAGGAGCAGGTTACATGGTATTCGGCTCCAAACTAGGAATAAAAGTTTACTATTATGTCAGTCTAATAGTTGCAGTCAAGAGCGTCTGTAGTTCTCATTTTCAGCTTCCAAAGGAATAAGGCTTTTTTTAATAGTTATGTAGACTTTGCACCCATATCTGGATCTAAAACCACTGTACACTTTTCTCCATTTACAGACTAAGTTTTGGTAATAAGGAAGTCTATAAAGGAATTCTTTTTCTTTTGGGATTGAGGATTTTTAAAAGGAGACTATTACAGATAGATTTGGATACAATTGCATGACTTCACCCTTGTAACTTGTCAGAAAATGGATGGAAGTTTAATTGGTAAGCAATATTTCTCTGTTAAATTCAACAACCACATTGAAGTTAAAACTTTTATCAGTGCCATAAGATATTTTATAATTAGGAACTGTAAATGTTAATTCCATGAAGATGTTTACAACCCAGTTTGCTTGTGTGAGAGTTCATGACTCATTTTGTGGGCCAGGATGACAGAAGTATATTTTATAAATATGAGGATTGCAAAAGCACAAGATCTTGTTCTTATCCTCCAGAACGTTCTGCATTTCTTTTACTTTGGAAACTTGAAGCATAAACAACTTTTGCTACTGCAGTGGACTCGAAATGAGCCATGTTCACCCTGAATGCTTGGCCCTGTCTGCTGTCAAGCCTTCTACTCAGCTGTTGTACAGCATCATTGGCAATTTTAGTGTGCAGGAATTGTCCTTGTAGTGATCCTCACATCTTGATCATCTTATTTCCTCATGTGTTTTTATGGTGATTTTAATATATTCACTGTTATTTGGATGAAATTACAAGAATAATAATCAACATTTTCACCCTAGTCAAAGTTTTCTTTCTCCCCAGAGATCATTCACTCTTCCTGTAAAATAAAATAACGTTGCTTGGGACTTATATTCATGTATGGTGTGGTTGAATGGAATGAATTCTTTTGGGCATGTTAGAGGTTTCAAATAACCAGTTTAATTTTTGTTGAATCCTTGTAATAGATTTTTATTTCAACCCTCATCCCTGTTGCAATAAAAAACATTTGATTTATTTAATTCCCTGAGTTGTTCTTACTTGAATACCCATAGCTTTTTGGACTGAAAGTTGAGTATGATACACACTTCAGTGCATGTGCACAGGCACTTTAATTCGAACTACTGTATTCAGTATTGATGCATACATCTTCTCCATACATATAAAAGGGAAAATGTGTGTGTGTGTCTGTGCTTTTCTTGTCTGCATTCCTGTACCACTGAAGCTGCTGGATTCAAACTTGACACACTACCTGGGTGCCACAAGGAAGACGGTAGGCTACCTACCTCTGTGGCGAAGCCAGCCATAGTCTGCTTCCAAGCAAGTAAGCAATATTTTCCCTTTACATCTCTGCCTACCACAGGGGGAGAGAGAATAGGAAGAAGGAGGTGGCGAACAGGATGACTGGGGAAGCCTGCAATTGTCTGCTTCCATTCTCTCTGTCTCTCTCTCTCTCTCTCTCTCTCTCTCTCTCTCTCTCTCTCTCTGTCTCTCTCTCCTCATCATCTCTCCTCTGTCTCGCTCTCTCTCTCTCTCTCTCTCTTCTCTCTGTCTCCTCATGTCTCTCTAGTCCTCTCTCTCTTCTCTTTCTCTCTCTCTCTCTCTCACTCTCCCACTCTCCTCTCTCTCACTCTCACTCTAACCCACTCCACTCTCTACCTTCTCTGCTCATCTCCCTCTCTCTCTAAGAAAATCATCAGCTCAAAATTACCTCTCCTCCACTTCTCTGGGTGTGTCGGTCTCAATTCTCTATCTGAAGCCATCTGGTCAGCAACACAAGGGGTAATGTACAAAACTCTTCTGGCTGTCTCTCTCTCAGTTCTCCGCTTTTCATCGATCATCAAAGTCTCTCATTTGCCACTTTTATAATCTACTCCTGTCAAGGTCAATACATGTCATATCGTCCTCTTAGTAAGCCGTCATACTCTCACCTACCTCTCTCACTCCGTATCTCTCTTGCTCTTCCTCTATTCTCTTCTCCAACAGCTCTACCTACTCCTCGATCATACATCACCTCCACAACTCTCCAAATATCAGGTTTGTGTTTCTTCTTCAGGTCCTCGCTGGGGTCGTCGTGGCTGGCTCTGTAGGCTCGCGTGTCTACTCATTTGCGGTGTGTCGTCGGGGGGCCGATTCTCGGTGTGGTCTCGGCTGGTGGGGGGAGTGCGGGTCGCTGGGGTTCTGGTCTGGGCGGTTCTCCTTCTGGTCGCGGCTCGGTTCGCTCTGGGTGGGGGTGGTGGCTATCCGGAGGTCTAGGGGCGTGCTCTCTGTCATCCGGTGTCGAACCCGTCCCCTCCCCTCTATATCCGTTCCTCGCGTCCCAACTCACTTCTCGTGTGGGGTGTGACTCGGTCGTGGGGGCCAGTCGGCTCTCAAACCCCTGCTCTCTCTCCTGACGCTGGGGGTGGGGTGGGGGGGGGGGGGGGGGGAGGTTGGGGGGGGGTTCTAGTGGGCCTAGGTGGGGGGGGGGGGGGGGGAGGTGGGTGGTGGGAGGAAGGTGGGGGGGGGCTGGTGGGGGGGGGAAGGCTGGGGAGGGGGGGGGGGAGTGGGGGTGGGGTCGTAGGGTGGGGGGGAGGTGGGGGGGGGTGGGACTTTTCCTAAGGGTTCGAGGGTCTCTGCGTCGGCGGCTTGGTGCTTCTGGGTGGCAGGGGAGGTCTCGGGGCCGGTCCGCTTTTCCTGTCACACCCACCTGAACCACCCCCCTTTTCCCCTCCCCACCCCCCCCCCCCTAACCCCCCCCTCTCCTCCCCTCCCCCTCCATCGCCCCCTGTCGTGCCCGGCCCGACAGGATAGATGAGCCGGGCTCCTTCGGGGGTCCTAATTCTCTCTTGTTGTGCTATCTCCTTCGACTTCTTGCGACGTGCGAGGTACTTCCGGTTTGTTCAAACGGTAACAGTGGTTGAATACAAATGAAGTTATCCAATGGTGACTCTCTATATATGGCCACTGCTCCAATCAGTACGCTCATAATTGCTGTGTGGCACGATTCCATCTCTCTCATGTGCCTGGCCCATCCTCTCGCGGCATGGAAATGTCTGAAATATGGGAGAGTGATCTCGGTTTGTATATTGTTTATCTCCTAGATGTGTCAACAGGAACATGTTTATCAAAAAAGGAAAGCAAGAGCATCTTCGAATCACTTATCACCGACCTTAGTGAGATAAGTAGCGAATCTTCCCTCTACTCATGGAAACCTATTGTGGATTTGGCTCACAAAATATAATCGATCTTGACAAGTGGTAAGAGTAGCCTGTTAGGGGTCTTTGAGCCAAATCTCATCTTTCTCTAACCCCTCCCCTTTGCGTCTCCAGCGACGCGGCGTGTTGATGTTCGGCATTTTGCTATGACGAGACTGCAAGCCCAGGCTTGGCAGTAGTCGGCTTATCTCGCTAGCTTTATTGACTCAAAATTAAGTATATGATCCAATATAACAACTATCGCACAAGACATGCCCATGGTTATATTGCCGTAATACACTTAACATTATTCAGGCTTGACTGTCCCCTCTATTTCAAGACACCCGTCATTCACATTCATTCGCAGTGATCAACACTACGAGATCTAGATCTACAAGAGTGAAGAGTATTTTACCTTCGATGTCATGCACAAATCCTTCGATGAACTTTTCGTATCCTTTCCCTTTCTTTCTACTGGGTATGTAGTAGTAGTAGTAGTAGTAGTAGTAGTAGTAGTAGTAGTAGTAGTAGTAGTAGTAGTGGTAGTAGTACTAGTAGTACTAGTAGTAGAAGTAGTAGTTGAGAGGCTAGATGTAGGCCGTGAAGCCTTTGAACGCCCCATCATAATGTGTTGCGTTATATAACATAATGTCTTAGCGCAATTTTCCTATTGCGACAGTATCGCTCATCATAGCTTCTAGATAACGATTTGAAAGTAGGATCCTTGTCCAGTTGGTTTTTGAAAACTTTAGTAGTCGGTGCAGTCACCATGAATCCTTCTTCCTTTTAGTGAGTGCAGATTCAAATACTCTACGCGCTCTCTGTAAGACATATCCCGACATTTTCACTCAACAACTTGGTAGCCCCGCGCTGGACTCGCTCCACAGCCTCTGACTGTCTTTTTAAATGTGGGCACCAACATCACTTGCCCATATTTCCCCATTTCCATGCGAGAATGGAGGTACATGAAGGAGATTTCCACTCCATGTACTGGTACTGGTGCTGGCCATAGCAGGCGCCAATATTTTTGCAAAGTCCGTCTCGTTTTCGATTTCAAAATGGCCGCTGCGTGAACAACGTCTATTGCGGCCCATGATCTTTTGAAGGCTATGTAAAGCCTTTGTCCATCACAAACTATTGACTGGAACTGATAAAGTAAGAGCAAGTCGCCAAGATTGCCTTATAGTTATTCGTGCCTCAATTTAAGGGCTGAATGTAAATAAGGCACTACTGCCTATTCACTACCCTTGTAAAATAAAGTTCGTTCGTTCGATCGTTCGTTCGTTCTCTTACACGAATCGCCTATGGAGATGCGGGGAATCAAGTCTTGTCCCAACTCACAGGGAGAATGATGACCACGTTGTATAGACGCGAGGCACAGGCCGATGGCATTAACATGTGTCAAGAATCGCATACCTCTCCCTCATTAGCTGGAATGCTGTGTCTTTGTGTTTTCAGGGCTTTCTCCAGTAGCACCCGCACAGCCAGCCCCAAGCAGCATTTACATCGCCTAGCTTTACATCTGCTTTCACCATGTTGACACCGGCCATTCTTCGCGGGATGTTGGCTTTCCTTGCGTCTATGCAACGCGCCCCTGGATGTAAAAGTCGCGGAAAAGGGGTGTCTACTTCCACGTGAACAAATATCCTA
>JAWQFJ010007233.1:0-32598 GCA_034096865.1 Theodoxus fluviatilis
CTTCGGCAGGCCAAAAAGTTATTTTTTAAGCGTGCCCGGTTTCGGAATCAATAGCACAGCAGAAGTCATTTGCCTACACGCCCAACTTGGCGTTGCAGGGCGATCGATAACGCCAAGTATCAAAGTTCATATTAGCGCCGCAAAATACGAATGAACAGGCACAGAGACTTTAGTATTTGAGAGATTTCGCTTTCTAATCTAATCCAACGCCCAGCGCAGAGAGATGGCGCCGGAAAGGCTCACGACGATGATTTGTTCTCATAAATAAGATTTTTTTGATGGCGAGAGCAAGAATATTATTTGTCGGCATGGTCACAGAACCAAGTCGACAAATTAATCTCTGCAAAAAATTCAAAGGAATATTACCCGCTCTAGGGAAATGACACCGCAACGCGTCGAGCCCACCGGTTCGCAACCCCGGGGTGCGACCGTCACAGCTTCAAGCGCGGTGCGTGCCCGACGTTGACCCCCCCCGCCCAGAGAGACCGCTGCCCCGGCGGCGCGACTTGGCGGGTCGTTACCGAGTTCCCCCGAACCCCCCCCTCGAGCCCGCCTGCGTGTCGTGTCAGCCCCCCCTCGGGGGAGCGCGCCGTTTTCCCTCCCCGAGCGCCAGCGAGAGTGCCCGGCAGACTCTGCCCCCCCGCAGGACCCAGGCCGACAGCTTGGCGGAGACATCCGTCCTTCTTTTGGGGCAGAGTCCCCGTGGTTGTGAGCCTTTCAGAGATGGCCGCCCCCGTGTCCCCTTTTGTCAGACGACTGCCGCGGTGCTTCGTCGTCGAGAGACGCGACCACTGGCCCTACCACTCACTACTTTTTCACACACCCTCGTACCGACCACCACTTTCACGCAGAGGCCTTCGAACGCCATAGACGTGTCCACGACTAAAATTATCACAGAGAAATACAAAGGAGTAAAAACTGTCGCCGGCCGAGACTTTTCGCCGGTGGACCTTTGATCGTGTAGGTGTGGTGTTGATGGAGGGCGGATAACGAGGGAGTGGAGGGCGGAGATCCGACGAAAGGACGACGGAAGACTTAATGTGCGACGCCTTGCGCGTGGTTGCCGGCGGAAGAGCAAATGACGCCTTTCTTCATTTTCTCGGGCGGCAAATTCAATATCGCGTTGTAAGCCCCGCGTATCTTGAAGGAAAAAATATCCTGCAAATCCTCGCGTTTCATATAAATCTGATTGCCTGTTTGCTCGGAAAGCTTCACGGCAAGTTCCAAAGGCGTTCGCTTCACGATTTTGTATAACTTCGCCTTGAGGATCTTTTTAAATATGTTTTCTATCGGATACATGCGCGTTTAAAGTCGGTTTTGTAAATGTGAATTGTTTGAAAATATCCCGCACAATACCCAATCCAAATCAATTTGAAATTTGACGATAGTTTTTAGGTTTTTTAGAACTAATTTAGTTTGATTTTAAACCGTTCTTTTTTTCTAAATTTAATTAGAACCCTCCGCTCACAAACAAGCGCTTTGTTGGCTTTTCGGCTTGCTCATAACAATTTTTATCCAATCGCAATGAAAAAAATCTCTTATTTGCTGTTTTTATGTTTTCTGCTCGCATACGGTATTTATATCGGCGTGAAAAGCGATAATGGCACGCCCGATCTACTTCATACAGACTTAGAAACTAAAGCGGCAGAGCAGTTCGATTTAGTTAATTACGCCGAATCCGCAGAAATCTACAAGCAAGCTTTAGAAGAACTCCGACAAATCAACCCTCCAGACCCTGCCGCTGAAGCAAGAATTTTAAGTGAATTGGGTAGCGCCGAAAATTCTGCCGGTCAGTATGAAAATGCTTTAAATCACTTGTCCTCCGCCTTGCGCTGGCAAGAAGCCAATCTACCAACAGATAATATTGATACCGCCTTCTCACTTCATTATTTTGGAATCATATATGACAATAAAGGGGAATACGATCTTGCGCTCGATTATTATCAAAAGGCTCTTAATATTAGATTAAAAGCGCTTGGTGAGAACCATTCAGACACTGCATCTCATATAACAGTATTGGTCATGTCTATTATAATAAAGGTGATTACGACCGATCGCTTGAATATTTTCAAAAATCTTTAGAAATTTACCTCAAAACACTTGGTGAAAAACATTCTAGTTCGGCAATTTCTTATAATAACATTGGACGAACATATGAAAAAAAGAAAGATTATCTGCGTGCTCGAGAGTATTATGAAAAATCGCTACAAATTTTTTTGGAGAGTTTAGGCAACGAACATCGGTATACAAAAGGAGTTCAACGCGCTCTGGATGAAATTAAAGGAAAATAATTTAGAAGGATGGTTCCATTTTGCTAGAATTAACCGTAACTGAAACTAAATCTTTGAGAGGAGCGTTTTTGGTTCGCGCTTTTTATCTTTCGTGGTTAGAGGCAAGGAAGCGCGGAGCTATTTTCCTTTGAGGTGGTCGCCTAAGACTTCGATGAAGTTATGGTAGGTTTGCATGGGGTAATAGCCCATGTTGAAGATGCGGAAGACTTTGTCGGAAAGTTTGCTGGCGGCGGAATAAATATAATATGCTTCGTCGAACTTTTTGTTATTTTCGAGTTTTTGCGCCAACGCCGCATAATCCACGCCTTTCGGCAAATAAAGAGCCGTGCCAATGTTTTGCAAGGGCATACCGGGCTTTTCAAAGATTTCTAGCCCAAGCCGGACAAACTCTTTTCGCAGGAATGAATTTCTCCCCTGATACAATTTCTTCCTTCCTTCCAATCCGCCGTCTTCGATAAATTCATCCAAAGCGGCTTCCATTTCCAAGAAAACTCTTGGGTCAACCGTGAAAGGAAATTGTCCCGCCGATTGTTTCTCGTGATTCTCGACGATATTAAAATAAGGAGTGCAGGAGATGTAACGCTTTATTTCTTCAAGAAAATTCTTTTTCACCAACACAAAACCAATCCCGGGCGTGGAGTGCAGACCTTTGTTGGAACTGCCGATTAGCACGTCGATATTCCATTCTTTGACCTTCAAGTCATCTAAGAAACAAGTCGAAATCCCATCAACGTAAAGTTTAAGACCATACCTTTTTACCAATTCGGAAATCTCGGCGATGGGGTTTAGGCTGCAGGTGCTTGTCGCGCCGTGCACTATGCCGACTGCGGAGGGCTTATGCGCCAGAATGAGAGATTCGATTCTTTCAAGTTCGGGCTTTTGACCATAGTCCAATTCATAATGATAGGTCTGGTGTCCAAACATGCGGCAAAATTTTGCCATTCTTTCGCCATAGACGCCGTTGCTGACGATTAGTATTCCGTTTTTGTTGACGCAACAGCCCATAGCGGCGGCGATGGCTCCGCTGCCGGACGATGCGAAAAATACGGGGTGGTGGCTATCTTCAACGTCAAAGCATTGCGTTAATTTTTTTCTGACCCGCTCCAGCATGGGAGAAAATTCTGGCGCGCGGGGATAAAACGGCGCGTCGGGGTAATTCTTGCTCACCTCGTTCACTTTTGGCGAAAGGTGGAATACCGCCGGAGTTAATGAAATTCTTTTAAGCATAAAAAAAAATTATTTTATTAATTCAGGAGTTAAACAATTTACTAATTTTTCAAATCGGTAACTCAAAGTTTTTTAAATTTTTTTAAGCCGTTGAAAGGGTTTGACAATCCTATTTTCGAAACCTGCGGCAAAACCGCAGTGTAAGCAGCATAGAAAGAGGAATTAAAAAAAATTAAATCAAATTATAAATAATAATTAAGCGCTTAATTTGGGCTGTCAAATTTAAGCAAATCGTTTTTTAAGTCTATGAATTACTAACAAAGCGCTGATATTATTTATTTTATTGCATATAGTTTTCTTTTCTTAATATTTTTTCGATGGAGTCGATCACAATGTGAATGACTTTAATATGCATTTCTTGGATGCGCTCCGTTTTTTCATGGGGGATAATAATGGAAAGGTCTGCCAAATCTTTGAGTTTGCCGCCGTCTTTTCCAAGCAGACAGACGCTGAACATGCCTTTGGCTTTAGCGGCTTCGACGGCTTTGATAATGTTTGGCGAGTTGCCCGAAGTGGAAATCCCCAGCAAGGCGTCGCCTTTCACGCCCAGACCTTCGACGTAGCGCGAGAAGATTTGATCGAAACCATAATCGTTGCCGGTGCAAGTAATGTGACCGGGGTCGGAAATAGCGATGGCGGGCAGGGAAATCCGATTGGTTTTGAAGCGCGCCGTCAATTCTTCGCTAAAGTGCATGGCGTCGCACATGCTCCCACCGTTTCCGCAGGAGATAATTTTGCCGCCTTTGACGATTGTCGCGGAAAATCTTTTCGCGACTTGCAGAATGTTTTCTAAATTCGAGTAGTTACCCAAAAATCGGAAGACAAGCGTTTGCGCTTCTTCGAGACTTTCGGAAATATCTTTAAGCATAAAATCAAATTAGGGGGAGTATTGTAGAAAACGAGCGGTTACTTTTTAACAAAGCTCAGCTCATATTTGTTTAATTCTTCGTCGGTCTTAGCGCCAAACTCGTCCGAGAAAAGCTTGAAGTTTTCTTCTTTGGCGGAAAATTCTTTGCCTTCGAATAAACTGTTTGTGGTTAACGGAATCGTTACGAATTTGTCTTTAGGATCCCAATTGTTTTTGATGGAGTCGGCGCCTTTCAAACCCTCCTGAAAATAGGATTTCCAATTGGCTGAGTTAATTTGTTCTTGGTCGATGACGGGGTTTCCTTCGATATATTCGTCAGCATATTTTGGCGCGGAGGAGGAATCAAAAACGTAAGGAGAGCGGAGGATATCCTCATGCTCGTTCAGATTTGACGCCAGCTTGATTTGGGATTCACGCGTTATTTTTTCCAGTTCGGGATCATCCTCGATTTGTTGATTGATCTGTGCTTTCTCGTTTTCTATTTCTTGTCGCAACCTTAATTTCTCGGCTTCCAGCGCGGCGATTTCGGCGTCTAAACGCTCCTTTTTTTGAGCGAAAATCTCCAATTCTTTCGCTTCGGCTTCGAGTAACTTTTCTTTGCTTTGCAGGCTTTTGACCTTGTTTTTGATTCCTAGATAATCGTTTTCTTGTTCAAAAAGCGCGATATTTCCGGTGAGCCTGTCGATTTGGTTTTTGTATTCCAAAATCCGATCGGTTTTTTCTCTAATTTCGGGGGGTAAAAGCTGGTAAAATTCGCGGCTTTGTTGTGCGATGATCGATTTTGCCGCTTGCATGGCGGGTTCAAAAAAAGCCTTCGTGATAATACCCGCCAAAGGATTCGCGCCTACCAGCAAGCTGAGGAGCGGCAAAGCGCAGCTTGACGCGAAAAGCATCGTGAAAATAATTGGGAAGTATTTAACCTTTTTAAAGAATCGCTTCATAAAACAAATGCACCGCTTTTGCCGCAAATATGGCGCGACGTTTTTTTAGGATTTGATTGATAAAATATAGTCCAAAGGAATGCGACGACCTGTTTCGACAGGAATGTAGCCACTTCTTTCTTCAAGACGGACGTAGATATTTCTGGAGCCGCTTGCGCGAAGATTCACATAAAATGTTTGGAATTCGTTCTTGAGCGCGTAATGCCGGAAAATCTGTTTGAGGTTTTGGTCGTAAATCGTGATCTTAAGATTGTAAAGCGAGTTTTTATTCAACAGAAGGTTGAATTTTAAATTGACGGCGGTTGGGTCGATCTCAAACAAATATATATCTTGATCCAGCCTATCTTTGATTTGTCCTTTAGCGAATTTTTCAATATCGACGCGATTCGCCAAATCGACGGTGTTGTTGTTTTCCTTTTCAAGCAGGACGGTATCGGCGGAACCCACGCTATGTCCGGCGTTTCTGAAAACTTGCGCTTCCTGCTCCGTCATTCTTCCGGCTTCCGCATAATTGGCGGAACGCGCTTTGAGCTGCAATCGTTCGATAGTCGCCGAGGATTCATTCATTTCGCCCAACTCGACTAGCAGAGCGGGATTATTGCGCATCGAATTAATAAAGCTATTTCGCTGCTCCGTTTTTAATTCCAAGCTATAAACAACGGAAAAAGAATTGAGCTTCTCCAACTTGTATTCTTGCAAGCGCGGATTTTTCCTTAAGATATTGTTTTCAAAAGCGGTAATCGTTTCCGGCGAAAAGGCTCCCTTCACGACTAATTTAAAATCGTCGCCAAGCTGTCCATAAAATTCGGTTTTTAAGCTCACCGGATTGATATTCTCCAGAACGAAATCTTGGAAATTCGACGGGGTCGATTGTCTTTCTTTGGATTTCTCAAAATCCTGCGAATCGAACCGTAGCTGCGCCAAAGGTTTTTGCCGCCCTCTTTCGTAAACGTTAAACAGAATCATCTCTTTTTCGCCAACGTTTTCTCCGTGAATTAAATAGGCAATATCAAAATCTCTGCGTTGCTCGAAAAAAGCTTTGGGATTGAAGTTCGCGGGAGAATTTGACTGTTCGAATGATTGGAGAGGAAAGCTTTGCCCAACGCGAATGTTGAACAAAGAAAGTTGACTCATTAAACCGTTGCCCATGCTTTTGTTGATTCCGTGGTAAATCAGAGCCGTTTTGATTAACGGCATATCTTTTAACGGAATCGAATTAAGTAGCAGCGCTTCGGACAGTTCGCTAATCCTTACGGAGCCAATCGCATATTCTTTGTCTTCGACTTTGGAAAACTCCAAAGATAGCAGGTATTCCTCGGCGAAGATTAAGATGCGCCTATAGATTTGGCTTCTGTATTTATCGTACAATTCATTGCCGATAATATTCCAAACGGCATTTGAAACTAAACTGAGCTTAACTTGAGAAACGAAATAGTCCTGCCGGCTAAGTCCTTTAGTATCGTCGAACTCCTTTTTTAGCTTGTCCGTGATTGAGATTTGGAACTTTTGTACATCCGGATTTTGCGCGAAGAGTGGCAAATTCACAAAACACAGCAAGCCCAAGAAAAGCGCGATCAGCCTGACCATGTTTTTTTCGGAAGACTGTATTTAAAATCTTTGGGAACGTATTTTTCCGTCCATTCATTCAGATTCACAAGATGCAAATCATTTTGTTCGGGAAGCATGTTATTTTCCACATATTCTTTAAGATAGCGCGAATGCACGAAAAGGTTGGAGATTTCAGGATCCAAGTGCTTATTTTGCACGAACTCCCCAAATATATTGAGCACAATCGAGATTTTACGGGGTTTGGCGTAGGGTCTGTCTTTGGCGGAAAGGGCTTCGAAGACGTCGCAAATCGCCAAAATTCTCGATTGAATCGGCAAGCGTGATTCGTTTAATTTGTTTGGATACCCGGAACCATCTAACGCCTCATGATGCGAGCCAGCATAAAGAGCGACGGACTTTTTAGATTTGGGGAAAGGCAGACTATTAAGCCAGCGCCATGAACGTTCGGCGTGCGATTTAATAATTTCCCTTTCTTCATTGTTGAGCGTGCCGCGGCGAATCAAAAGGTTCTCGATTTCTTCTTCCAGCAAAATTTTCTTTTGGACGGGAGATTTTTTAAAATCAAGATCGGATATTTCGTAAAGTTCATCCATCACTTTATTTTCTTTAAATTCAAAATAAACGCGATGTTTGATTTCACCGAATTTCCTGATTTTTTTAACCAGCTCGTCGGGCAAGAATTCAGCTCCGACATTGGTTTTATATAAGAGTTCGCAGATTTCGTTAATGTCGGCGATTTCTATATTTTTCTTGTCCTCGATTTTCTTAAGCTCTTCTTTGACGTCCTTGTTCCCTGAGGATTCCAGCAACTTGCACTTCTTTTTCAAGAAATCGATTTCAATATCCTTAATTTTAGAGTTGAACTTTTGCAGAATAATTTCGATGCGGTCCGTAAATCGTTGCAATTTGCGGCTCTTGAGCACAATATGCTCCGGCGTGGTCATTTTGCCGATGTCGTGCATCCAGCTTGAGACGGAAATTTCCTCGTATTCTTCGTCTGAAAAACGCACGTCTTTATAAATGCCGCGCTCTGTTTCGTTGATGAGTTTGGTGACGGATTGGGTTAAGTGGGTAACTTGCTTGATATGCTCGTATGTGTGGTGCGATTTCTCGCCAAGACCTTGAGCAACGATTTTAATGAAAGCGTCAAACAAAACTTTATGTTCCTTCACCAAGTTTTGCGAGTTCAGGAGCAAAGCCACAAGTAGCGCGAGGGAGTATAAGATTTCCTGATCCGCCAAACTAAACGAAGTAACTTCGTTGTTAATATCTCGCCTGTTGATGAGCTGTAAAACGCCTAAGACTTCGCCTTCGATATTCCTCAAAGGATAAACCAGCATCGATTTGGAGCGGTAACCAAAGTTTTGGTCGTATTTTTTTGTGCCGGAAAAATCGAAACCTTTCGCGTAGTAAACGTCCTCGAGATTAATGATTTCGCCGAAATTCGCGCAATAAGCGGAAACGTTGTTACGGTTGGGCTTGCCGTCGATAATCAGCGGTACCGGAGGGATTTTTATCTCTTCGCCTTGTTTGCCGCCAAGGAAAATACCCATTGGCTCGTTCTGCAAAATTCTGAAAACCAACTTCCTATCTTTGATTTCGGTCGGACTAAACGGGTCTTCGCTGTAGATTTCCTCCAAAGAATAGACGGTGCCGGCCTCCGAATTGGTAAGTTGCCTGCTAGTTTCAAGGATAGTCTGGAATACGGAGATGGAGTCCAGATCATTAATTCGCATCCCGAAATTCGCGAGAATGCTAATTTTATTTTCTTGCTCCCTAACGCCATCTTTGATTGATCTCAACAACGCTTTTAAAGCTTTATTGTTGATTTTCTCTTTATCTATGATGCGAGAAAACTCGTCTATCGCATTGAATAGGTCGCCCATTTTAACTTGTTTAATTTTTAATCTTGCTGGTATTTTCGCTGTCTTTCGACTTGCTCTTGCTTTTCCTTGCAGTCGACGCAGAGGTCGGTAACCGGCCTTGCCAACAAACGATTTTTGCCGATCGGTTCGCCGCATTCGTCACAATCGCCGTAGGAGCCTTCTTCGATTCGATTGATCGCTTTCGTAATTTTACCGATCAACTTTCTTTCGAGATCGCGGATCCGCAGGTTCAGATTTCTCTCGGATTCCAGATAAGCCCTATCGCTCGGGTCGGAATATTCGTCGACCGCTAATTCCTGAAGAACGCCAATCGTTTCCGAAGTGTTTTTCAGTATATCGTCGAGTTCTTGTTTTAACTTGGCTTTTATTTCATCTAAATCTTTCTGTTGGAGCTGTTCTTTGCCATCCATTTTTACTCTAAGTTAAATGTTTTGCTATTACTTCCAAATCTATAACGCAATAATTTCTCAGATTCCCAACTCAACTCGATTATAGAAGCGTTAGTGGTTACCGTGTCAACAATCGTCGACTCATTTTCAGTGGATTTAATCACATGCACGGCAAGGTTAAAGGACAGGCTGCCGTCTGCGTTTTCCACGGAACTCCTGATGTGATAATATGCCGAGGCGTTCGCATTATTGTAAACCAAGCCGCTCGCCGTTCTTTGCGGGAGCTTTAAGACGCTGATTTCATTTCCCATTGCGCGCGCAAGCAACTTGTCGTTGTTAATATCTAAAATCGCTTGTCCCGTATTATTATCATTGAAACTGTACAATATGTTGCGCTCGGTTTTGAAAATCAGATGGGGCTTGTTTACCTCCTCGGTTCTCACATAAACCAAATTTCCCTTGGGCAATTCCAAAAAGCTTAAGATCATCGCTCCTTCCAGCTTATAAAGAAAATTCTTGTCTTTATCGTAAACTGCGTTGTTATAACGGTTGCTCGGGAAAATATAATAATCGTCGCTCAATTTTTCGATTCCCACGTTTTGAGACGCGACATTAAACTCCTCGCCCCGCAGTGACATGGACAAGAGTAATAAAATGCTCGCCAGAAAAAAACTAATTTGAGTCATCGATAATTTCTGTGCTCGGCGGGATTTCAAAAACGAAAAATTTATCATCATATGTTGGGTTGGTATTGTATTTGGCAAATTTAAAAAAGCGGTAATTTTCCGCTTCGTCATAAATGACTAGGCTTTCGATTAGCCCGTCATCGTAAAGATTAATGTGCAATTCCTTTAAATGCCGCGTCGCCTTCAACGGCTTAAGATACAGCGATTTATCCGAAGCGACAAAACCTTGCGCCAAGGCAGTCGTCGCCTCAGGCAAAGCCGCAAATTCATTTTTAATGGGTTTGGTATTGCGAAAAAGAAATAAAGATTCGACGAGCGCGACGTTATCGATTTTTTGATAAGCGACATTATTTAAGTAGGGATCGTACAAGACAACGTCTTGGCGATTAATATAGATGCTCTGCTTGTCGGGATCATCGTATTCCCAACGCATCAGGCTGGGCTTTTGGAAATAAAAAATACCGACGGCGGAGACAATTTTGTCTTGCAGCACGTCATAATTTTCTTGCGAGAACTCTGCGGAAAAAGCTTTTAAACTCTGGTATCTATCGCTGAGAATATTCAAGCGTTCGTTCGCCCAAACTCCGCTCGCCGCGATAAACATAAAAATAAAAAAAATAAAGGCTTTCAATTCGTCAATCCAGTGTCTAAAAGTCTTTTAGGTAGGTAATTCCTGCAAAATTACCAAAATATAAGTCTTTGTAAAATCGTAACTGCAACCCAAGGTTTTTTGGGAATATCCTGTTTCTAACCATTAATTTATTACATAATTAATAACTCAACACTCGCTTCAAATTTTAATGAGTAACCATTTTCTTTAAGCGCGAAATGGATAACAAATTTGATTATTGGATAATATTGGGTAAATTTTAATTTTTGCAAAAAACCCATGAATACTTCTTCGCTGATTATCACACAGGAACTGCTTCGACTCATCGCAGAAATTGATGAATTTAAAGGAAATTGGAAAAACAAAAATAGTCAAAATCCTGAGCAGTTAAAAACACTAAAGCATGTTGCAACTATCGAGAGTATCGGTTCTTCAACCCGTATTGAAGGTTCAAAGCTGAGCAACACCCAAATCGAAGAATTACTCGGAAGGGTAACGAGGAAAACTTTTTTAACTCGAGACGAGCAAGAAGTAGCGGGCTATGCTGAAGTTATGGAAATGATCTTTGAAAACCATAAGGAAATCCCGCTTACCGAAAACTATATCAAGCAGCTTCATTCCGCGTTGCTCAGGCATTCAGAAAAAGATACTCGGCATCGCGGAGAATACAAGAAGTTCCCCAACAACGTCGAAGCCTTTGCGCCCGATGGGAAAAGCCTCGGGGTCGTGTTTGAGACGAGCTCTCCTTTTGATACGCCGCATAAAATGCGGGATTTATTTCACTGGACTAGAGAAACGCTCGAAGACAAAAGCCATCACCCTTTAATTGTCATTGCTATTTTCAACGTCGTTTTTCTTGCGAGCCATCCCTTTCAAGACGGAAACGGTCGCCTATCTCGCATTCTGACCTGCCTGCTGCTTCTTAAAGCGGGCTATGATTACGTTCCATATAGCTCTCTTGAAAGCGTCGTCGAGAAAAATAAAGATTCTTATTATCTTTCCCTACAGAGAACCCAAAGAACGCTTAATGATGAAAAGCTGACTGGTTGCCTTGGCTTAGGTTTTTTCTGAATTCTTTGAAAAGGCAAAAAGATCATTTGCTCGAGAAGACAAAAGCGCTAGCAAATACGATGACTTGCCCTACGAAGCGGCGCTGATCATGGAATATGTCGACGAGAAGCGACGTATTACCATGAAAGACGCCGAGCGTATAATTGACGGAGTTTCAAGACCAACCATTAAAAATAGAATTTCTTTATTAGTGGAAAGGGGGTTGCTTATCCGACAAGGGAAGGCTCGCGGGACTTGGTATCGAAAGTCGAATTAATTTTTGCGAGCCAATGGGGATTATCTTAAAGTTCTTTGAGTCCACTCTTTTTCGATAGCTTCAACCCATGCGGAATGAGGTTCGCCCAAAATTCTGCCAAGTTCTTTGGAATTAATATTGGACTTGGCGGTTTCTAAAGCCTCAAAATATTTTTTGTCTTCGGCGGACAGTTTTTCGGTATCAAGCACGGTAAGATCTCCCCAAAATTCGGTGGATTGTTTTTTGGCTTGCGCTTCGGCTGAAATTAGAAAGTTGACGACAACCATCGCGGCGGCTTTGTGAGGCGAGTTGTACGGAATCGCCATAAAATGAGCGTTGCCGATGCTGCCGACTTCGGGAACAAATATCTTCGAAGTCGCTGGTAGATTCCCTTGTCGAATATCTACGGCAACGGACAGCGGCGCGAAATTCATGTAAAAGTCGATTTCGCCGTCGTTAAATAACTGGCGAAGCTCGGTTTCATCGCGAGGATAGACCCTTCCTTTATTCCATAGACTTGGAGCGATTTTATCCACGAATTCCCACAAGCCTTTGCTTTGTTCCAGAAACGCCTCTTTTCGCGGCGGATTACGCAAATCATTTTTGTCCTTTATCGTATCGTAAAGGGCTTGCTTCAAAAAGGTAACGCCGGTGAAATCAGGCGGCTTTGGATATGTCACGCGACCGGGATTTTGGATTGCGTAATCCAAAAACTCTCGCATGTTCTTGGGAGGATTTTTTACGATTTTTTCATCGTATACAAAAACGAGTTTAGAAACTCCCCAAGGCGTTTCCAAGCCATCGACTGCGACGTTGAAGTCGCGCTGAAAAGCTTCGTTTTTTTCAAAAGCGATGAACTTTGAGTTAGGGAGTTGGGAGGTAACGCCTTTGGTAAGTAATCCGTTTTCTTTCATCAGACGAAAATTTTCGCCATTAATCCAAACGAGATCGACCAAACTTTTGTCATTATTGCCCGCCGCTTTATCAGCGAGAATTTGGGTAACCGCCAAAGCCGTGTCGGTGATTTTTGACATGCTTAAGCTCTACGTCATACTCGCTTTTTATTCTCTCGCTCGCCCAATCGAGATAGGAATTGACTTTGTTGCTACCGCCCCAAGCGTAGAAAAAAACTTGTTGGCCTTTGGCTTCTTGTTCGATTTTAGCCCAATCTTTACCTTGCGCGAAAGCAAGACCGAAAGTAAACGAGAAAAGCAGCGTCGAGACTGAAAGAAAAAAAACGAAAAATTTCATGCTTAGATTTTGATTAGATTTTTAAGTCAATTGTAGTTCCTCACCACAAAGAGTGATAACGCCTATGCGCAAAATTAGATTGGTGCCTTGCTTCCATCGGAAAACTTGTTTAGTTCTGAAGCGGTTTAACGGTAAAACTTACGAGTAAAATTTTGGCTTCACTAATACTGAGTAAAATTTCAAAAAAATTTAACGAGCAATTCGTCGTTAAAGATTTCGACCTCTCCATCGACAAAGGAGAAATTGTTGTTTTGGTCGGTCCAAGCGGTTGCGGCAAAAGCACTTTGCTGCGGATTATTGCGGGACTTGAGGAACCGGACGTAGGCAGCGTAGAACTTAACGGGAATGATATCACTTGGGTCGAGCCACAAAACAGAAGCGTCGCCATGGTTTTTCAAAACTACGCCTTGTATCCCCACATGACGGTTTCCGAAAACCTTGCTTATCCCTTAAAGATAGCCAAAATTGGTAAAAGTCAACGCACGGAGAAAATCAAAGAAATCGCCGGCATGTTGCAAATCGAAAATTTATTGCCTCGTTATCCCGCGACTTTATCCGGCGGACAACGGCAGCGAGTCGCGATTGGGAGATCTTTAGTTCGACAACCCGAAATTTTTCTTTTCGATGAACCCCTCAGTAATTTGGATGCAAGGCTGCGAGAAACTCTGCGTCTTGAAATAGCCGCTTTGCACCAAAAGATTGGAAAAACGATGATTTATGTTACCCATGATCAGCACGAGGCGATGACCTTGGGCGAAAAATTGGCGGTGCTAAATCAAGGAAAAATCGAGCAGTGCGGCTCGCCCATCGAACTTTATAATAATCCGCGCACATTATTTGTCGCTAAATTTTTAGGTTCTCCGCAAATCAATATTTTTGAGGTGGACTTGCAAGATCGCGAAAAATCTCCTTTTGCCGACTTTGAATTCGGCTTGCCAGAGTCCCAACCTTCGAAGTTTTATTTGGCGATCCGCCCTGAAAATATTTGCTTGGAGGCTAAATCTGAAAACATGGCTCGCAATTCTTTGAATCTTAAAATCACACAGATCGAAAATTTAGGACACTTGGTTTATACCTATCTGGCTTATCAAAACTTATCCTTCATCGCCGTTTCCGAAAAAGTCGTCGGCGAGCGAAACTCAGAAATAAAAGCATATTTTCCGCCGGAAAAATTCTTGCTTTTTAATCGAGACGAAACACGCATAAATTAAGATGCGCTTCCATTTCAACCAAATAACCAAAGATCGCTGGCGGCGTTTCAAAAGAATTAAAAGAGGATACTACTCCCTACTTATTATCTCCGGCTTGTTATTCTTTAGCTTTTTTTTGGAATTATTCATTAATAACAAAGCCTTAATCGTAAAATACGAAGATAAATATTACTTTCCCGTTTTGAGTTCTGAAATCATCTTGGGGAATTATTTTGGATTGGATTACGAGTTTGAAACCAATTACCGCGACTTGCAGAAGCTTTTTTCGGAAGAAGATAACGGCAACTGGGTGATTATGCCGATTATTCCTTACAACCCCGTCGAAAACGACATCGGCGCGGACAAACCCTTTCCGCCACGGGCGCCAAGCATCGAGGAGGAACATTATCTCGGCACCGACATCAACGGCAGGGATATACTGGCGCGGCTATTATATGCGTTTCGTCTCTCCTTCTTTTTCTCATTGGCTCTTTATTTTGCGGTAACAACTCTAGGCGTGGCGGTTGGCGCGGTAATGGGTTACTACGGCGGCGCTTTTGATATTACCGTGCAAAGGTTGGTGGAAATATGGTCGGCTTTGCCTTCTTTATACATGATCATTATTTTGTCGGCTCTCGTAACGCCAAACCAATATTATTTGCTACTGATTTTTGTGCTGCTTGGATGGACAGGCATGACGTGGTTGATTCGCGCCGAAGTGTTGCGCGAGAAAAACCGCCAATACTGCGAAGCGGCGCGCTCGATGGGCGCCAGCAATGCGCGGATTATCCTCAAGCATTTGTTGCCGAACTCTTTTGTGCCCATCGTTTCCTCTTTCCCTTTTCAGATGGTTTCGGGCATCAGCGCATTAACCGGCTTAGATTATCTTGGTTACGGTTTGCAGCCGCCCACGCCAAGTTGGGGGGAAATGTTAAAGCAAGGTCAAAGCAATTTTGAATTCGCGCCTTGGATTCTTCTTTCGCCGACCTTCGCCACAATTTTTGTGCTTCTGTTATTCACTTTCATTGGAGAAGCGGCGCGCGAAGCCCTCAACCCCAAAAAATTCATTCTTTACGATACATAATAATGCGCGCTCATAAATACCGTCTGCTCGTTGTCGATGGAGACGCCGAGCAGTTTTCGAAGTTAAAAGAGTTTTTAGGTGACGAGTTTTACTGCGAACTAGTCTCGACCCCCGCCAAAGCGCTCGTTAATCTCCTAAAGAAATATTACGATGCGATTCTGTCGGAAATCGAATTCGGCGACATCAATGGCGTTTCTTTGCTGGAGAATATTCGGAAAAACTACCTCAATTATTGCTTCGTTTTTTTTTCCAAAGGAGAAATCAAACCCGCAAACGCGATTAAGGCGATTCAAAATCAAGTCAACGGTTTCCTGCTTAAGCCCATCATTTCCAAAGAGAGCGTGATGTCGCTAATCCGGCTGCTGAACTTAACCAAACTACCGCTGAAACGCTTGCAAACTTCCGATTACAAAATCGAAAACGTCTTTCACATTATTATCCCGGGTTCAGAGCAAGATATTATTAACGCCATGGAAATTGCCGACCAAATGACCAATGTCTTATATCCCGAAAAATACGGCGATTTTGCAGACCTTAAAATTTGCCTTTACGAGGCTTTGAGCAACGCCAAACTTTACGGCAGCGCCTCGACGAAAAATAAAATCAACTTACGCATTGAATTTAAAGACGACCGCATCGCCTGCCACATTAAAGATCAAGGAAAAGGTTTTATGCATAAAAACGTGAGCGACAAAATGTCTTCGGTTTCAACTTATAGCGGCATCAAATTAATCGCGTCCTTGATGGATGATTTTTCCTTTAACAGCAGCGGCAACGAGGTCAATTTCATCAAGTTGCTCAATCGCGAGCCGGAAAAAACGGCAGCCGCCAACGGAGCTTTATCATGATGTACGACGTCGCCGTTATTGGCTCGGGTCCTGCGGGTGAAAAAGCCGCCATCGAAGCCGCCCGACTGGGAGCAAAAACAATCGTTATCGAAAAAGCGGTGGCGCCTGGCGGGGCTTCTGTCATCACCGGCACGATCCCCAGCAAATCGATTCGCGAGACTGTGGAGCATATTCGAGTTTCTCGCGAGAAAAAACTCAGCGGGGTCGAGCTATTGCTTTCGCACGAGCTGACCATGCCTGAAATCCTCCATCGCAAAAACGTGGTGGTTGCCCAACTTTCCGATCAGATAAAAGCGGATTTCCGCAAAAATCAAATCGACTACTTGCAAGGCAAGGCAAAATTCAATGAGCACGGCAAGCTATGCGTTTTCGATCCGCTTGAAGACTCGGAAATCAAACAAATCGAGGCGAAGAAAATCATCATCGCTGTCGGCAGTCGCCCCTATCATCCTGAAGATATTGAATTTGATGGCTCGGTCATTTTAGACTCCGATACGATTCTAGGACTGAGCGAGTTTCCAAAATCGCTCATCGTCTATGGCGGCGGCGTAATCGGCTGCGAATATGCGACCATGTTTGCGCTGTTGGGGATTCGAGTAACCTTAATCAATCCGCACCAATACCTGTTGAATTTTTTGGACAGAGACATTTCGCTTTATCTGTCTTATCAAATGCAAAAAATTGGGATTACTTTCAAATTTGGCGAGACTTACAAAGAAATTAAGAAAGTCGACGACTCCGCGCAAGTTATTTTGAATTCGGGCAAAATCGTCAAAGCCTCCTGTTTGCTTTATTCCAACGGCAGGCAAGGGAACGCCGCCTCGCTGGATTTGCACCATCTTGGATTGGAACTGAACGGAAAAAGCCAACTCAATGTGAACGAAAACTTCCAAACCGCAGAAGAGCATATTTATGCGGTTGGCGACGTGATTGGTTTTCCTTCCATGGCTTCGACAGGCAAGGAACAAGGCAGAGTCGCGGCGCGTCACGCCGTGCGCGGCAAGACTTCGGCGAATATATGGAAGAACAATCCTTTAGGAATTTATACGATTCCTGAAATCGCGTTGGTTGGAAAAAACGAGGACGAATTAACAAAAGAAGCCAGGCCTTATGAGATTGGCGTTTGTCATTTTCGAGACCTTGCCAAAGCTAGCATGAAGGCTTCGCCGGAAGGTATTCTCAAATTGATTTTTCACCGCGAGACCTTGGAGCTTCTCGGCGCGCATATCATTGGCGCTTCATCGACTGAAATTATTCATCTTGGACAAGCGGTGATTAATTTCAAAGGCAAAATCAATTATTTCATCGAATCCGTCTTCAACTATCCAACCCTCTGCCAAGCCTATAAACTCGCTGCGATGGACGGCTTAGACCGCCTCGAAGGAAAATAAGCGAGAAAACCAAACTTTTTGATTATCCCAAAAAAATTGAACTCATCTGTTGATGAGTTCGATCTTTTCTTTGCGTTTGAGCCATTTCTTTCCTTGCGGGCTGAGTTTATAAGAAAGCTGGAAGGTTGAATTTCTCTCGACGAGAAAATTTTCTTCGAGCTGAAGGCAGATATGCTCTAATTTGTCGTCCGTGTAATCGTCCACGATATTAAAAACCGACAGCTTATCAAAACCCAATCCCTTATTTTTCTGCGTTTTTCTCCCCTTTAAGACGTCAATCAAATCCTTTACCGAAATACTTTCACCTGTCCGATAAATGGCGGATAGAGTTTTTTGCGAGATGAGCGTTGCATCGAAGTAATCATAATTTTTAAGACAATTATCGCAATGCCCGCAGCGTTCGATGGGGTGATCGGGATCAAACCAATTTTGCAAAAAACGCCATCGGCAACTTTCGATAGTCGCATAATAATCCACCTTCATGAGTTTTGCCCGTTCAGTTTTTGCGTATTCGGGATCGGCGTTTTTCAGAAAATATTCGTGTTTATTGGTGTCCGCGAAAGTATGAAAAAAAATGCACTCGCACGGCTTATTGTCCCTGCCGCCTCTGCCAATTTCTTGATAGTAGCCTTCGATATTTTTGGGCATTGAATAATGTATCACGCGGCGGATATTTCGCTTGTCGATTCCCATCCCAAAAGCAATCGTCGCCGTAATCACCTGCGCTTTGTCGCCAATAAATTTTTCCTGATTCAAATTCCTTTCGTCGGAACTTAACCCCGCATGATAAGGCAAAGCGCGGACGCCGTTCTCCGTCAAAAACTCGGCGATATTCTCCGTTTCATTTCGCGAGAAACAATAAACGACGGTCGGTAATCGAATATTTTTTTTGATAATATTCAACAGCTTTTGTTTGGCGTTGAATTTGGTAATCACCGAAATATTAAGGTTCGAGCGGTAAAACGAAGCTTTGGTAACTTGCGGGTTGCGCAGTCCCAATTTGCCGATAATGTCCGCTTCGATATGCGCGTTTGCCGTTGCCGTTAAAGCGATAATTGGCGTTTCGGGAAAAGTCTGACGCAGCATCGCCAGCTTTAAATAATCCGGTCTGAAATCATGCCCCCAGTGCGAAATGCAATGCGCCTCGTCGATGGCGAAAAGCGCAATATCCAAATTTTTTAAAAAATCCACAAACCTTTGCTGAGTAAGTCTTTCGGGCGCAACATAGAAAATTTTGACGCGATTATTTTTAAGATGGCCGTAAATTTCTAATTTTTCTTCATGATTCAAAGAAGAATTGAGGAAACAAGCGGGGATGTTTTTTTGGCGAAGGCTGTCCACTTGGTCTTTCATCAGCGAGATGAGCGGGGAGACGACCAAAGTCAAACCTTTCTGCATCAGCGCGGGCAATTGATAACACAAAGATTTACCGCCGCCGGTGGGCATGATGACGAGATTGTCGCGGCGGTTCAGCGTTTCAGCGATGATTTGCTCTTGATAGGCTCTAAAATGATCGAAGCTAAAAGCGTCTTTTAAAACATCATGCAGCTTTTGCCGATGAGATTCCACAGGATTACCGGAAGTTTCTGAAAACGCAGAATTAATTTGAAGCAAGCGGAGAAAATAAAAAAATGCAGGCTACTTTATTCAAGGCTAGTATTGAACGGGTTCGTTGTCTAAATGCCGCCACAAATACCAGCTTGCCACCGTTTTATAGGGCGACCATTTTTCGCTGAGTTTGAGAATTTTTTCTTTGTCGGGCTTTTCTCCGTTGAAATACAGATTGTTAATCGCTTTGATAACCCCTAAGTCGCCGATGGGAAAAATATTTGGAGAATTGACGAAAAAAATCATGAACATATCGATCGTCCATTGCCCAACGCCTTTGATCTGAATGAGTTCATCGCGAATTATCTGCGCGTCCTGTTCCCAAAAATCGCTTTGCACTTTTTTCTCGATAAAAAAATGGGCGATATTTTTCACGTATTTGACTTTTTGGTAGGACAGCCCTTGCTTTCTCAACTCTTCGTCGTCAGCCGCAAGCACGGCGGTTGGCATGTATTCCTCGAACAATCCCAAGTATCTTTTCCAAATAACCGCCGCCGCTTTTACGGATAATTGTTGGCTAATAATAGACTGCGTTAAGGCGGTGAAGGCGTCGTCCGATTTTCTCAAACGCTCTTCGCTCGGGTATTGTTTAATTAACTCGGCAATTTTTTTGTCTTTTTTGGCAAGGTATGTTTTTGCCTCTTCCCAATACTTCGTTTTCATTTTCGCGTCTTAAGTTCAAAGGTATAATAATCCGGCGTCACGCCGTATTTTTCGCAAAAAGCACTTAATTTAGAAGGATCTTGATTCAAAGTCGGTTCTTCCAAACCGTGAATTCCGCAAAGCAAAAACAAAGATTTAATCCCAAAGTTAGCCGCACCGCCCACATCATGCTCCAAAGAGTCGCCAACCATTAATACTCTATCCTTGCTAAGTTCGGGAAAATGTCTGAGGCATTCTTCAAAAATGGCGAAATGGGGCTTGCCGTAAAAATAAACCTTGCCCCCGCCTTTTTGATAGTATTCCGCCATAGCGCCGGCCGCCGGATATGTCCTATTTTCATGAATCATTTTTTTGTCGGGATTAGCGCAAATCATCGGCTTATTCCTTACCAAACCACGATCCAGCTCACTTTTAAGTTCGTCGATATTGACGTCGGGAATATTTAATCCCGTAATAAGTATAAAGTCGCAATCATCGATATTTCGGGCTTCCTCAAGCCCTAACTCACCGATTATTTTGCCGTCTTTTTCACTTCGTTTGATTAGATAAACCATCCTGAAGTTTTCAAACTCTTTATTTTGCCTAAAGTTCTGCCGGATATAATCGCCCGAAGTGATGAAGAAATCAATCGTGGAAAGGTCTAATCCAAACTGCTCTTTCATGCGAAGGATGTTGCTTTCCTTTTTTTTGCCGGAGTTTGAAATCACCATGATTTTTTTTTCGCGCTCTTGAAGATAAGCCAAAACATCTCTCGCGCCTTTGTAGATATTAGTCCCGTCGTGGATCGTCCCAAACTGATCCAAAATGAAGCAGTCGAACTTTTCCGCTATTTCTTCGATGAATTCAATTTTATGCATAAATTTGTTTTTAACTGAGCGTTCCAAGTGTGACGGTTTTTTTTGCTCCGGTAATTTCAGGGATATTGCCGGGATGGTTTTCGATTTTATAATGGGCAAGCAGCGCGATTAACAAAGCTTCTTTAAAATCTGGATTCAAATTAAAAGTTTGTTCAAAGTTTTTGAACTTGCTTTTGCCAAGGCTGTTTTCCAGTTTGGTCATGATAACTTGGTGATAGACGCCGCCACCGCTGATGAAGACATGATCGAATTCCGGCAAAAAACGCCGACAGCTATCGCCAATAGATTCGGCGGTAAACTCGGCAAGCGTGTAAAGTAAGTCAGCGAGGGAGTGAGACTTGTATTTTTCAAACAGCCTAGAACATAAAACCTCGCCAAATTCTTCGCGTCCGGTGGATTTCGGCGGACTTTTGCTTAGAAAAGGATGCGCAAGCAGTTCTGCTTTCAAAGGCGCGATTAACTTGCCTTGACTCGCTATTTGTCCCTTCGCATCGTATTTTTGGGCGCCTTCGCTAATTTTCTCGATAAACCAATCCAGCATAATGTTAGCGGGTCCCGTATCAAAGCCTATCATTTTTTGTTCGGGGCTTTGCGGAACAAAAGTCAAATTCGCGATACCGCCCAAATTAATAAATACCGAGGAGCCGTATAATTTGCGGGACAACAAACGATCCAAAATGGGAACCAAAGGCGCGCCTTTGCCTTTAACGGCAATATCCGCCGCTCGAAAATTCCCAACGCAGGTTTTGCCTAGAAGCGTAGCCAGCGTCGAAATATCCCCAATTTGCAAGCTAGATTCGCCATCGATATGGTGGATGGTTTGACCGTGAATGCCCACCAAATCAATCTCTTCAAGCGCGATCGATTTTCTCTCCAGATAATGATGCACGCAGTCTCGATAAATATAAGCCAACTGATAATTCAGGCTACAAATCAGGGCTATATCTCCATGCATCGCCTTTTTTAGATCCTGCCATATTTGACTGGAATATGGCATATAATCGCTGCCATTCACCTGAATCTGCGTTTGGTCGCCAACGCCGGCCAGCGAGACGTCAATCAAATCCACGCCGTCTAACGACGTGCCGCTCATCATGCCTATAATTCTGCGGCTCTTGGGTGATTCGCCGCCTGTCATATTCTATCTTCGCCGTATTGTCGGAGTTTTTTTTTCAAGTTTATAACGCAGCTAATTTTTTTCGGTTTGTATTTTGCATTTGCTTCTCAAAACGATTCATTTTGTTGCCCCCATGAAAATCAAATATTTATTTTTAGTTCTAGTATTATTTGCCGGCGTTCAATCGCTTAAGGCAGAGCAGATTTTTTTGAAAAACGGCGAAAATATTCAAGGCACAATTACCGAAATCGATGGCGATATTTTGACCGTCGAGTCCGATCTTGGCTACGGCGTCGTTAGAATCTCAAAAAACGACATCGTGAGCGTTGGGTTTCCATATGAGCCTATCAACCTTACCAGAAGGTATGCGATTGGGTATGTCAACAGGAAGCAAAACGCGATTGGCAGCGCGGAAAGCTATAACTACCGCACGGATCAATTCAGTTTAAGAACTTACCTCGTCGAGGATGTTTTTCTCCAGTACCTGCTTGGCTATGGTCAGATTGACGTGAAAGGACAAGACAATCAAAATTTCCAAGTTTCTTCGTTCACTTCCGCGATTCGCGTCGCTAAAATCTTGCACAAGCAAATGAACAGCCAAATATATGGCGGGTTGGGCGTTGGTATCGCTTCAATCAAAGACACGCAAAGAAGTTTTGAAGAGCAGGGCACAGACCTTAGTATTCTTTTCGGAGGCGAAATTTTCATCGGCGTGCTGCCGAATTTTGGCATTTCCGCAGAAATTGAAATCACGCGATTCGCAACGGATTCAATCCAAAGAACGGATTTGAATATTTCCGCCTTCCCGACTTTTTCAGTCCACTACTACTTCTAATCGGTGCTCAATCCATCTTTGAGCGTTGAATCCCAAATCTTATCTTCTTGCAGCAACCACTGCTGAGTTTTAATCCAATCGGTTGCGATTTGTTTATAACTTTGACGAAGATTTTCATCGTCTGTTCCTTGATAATTATCAAACCTCTCATCTCCTGATTGAGAAGCATAATAAACTAGCTTTTCGTCAAAGATCGTAAAATATCCGCCGGGTCGATTTGCATAAGCTTGGCGATTTCCGCCTTCTTTAACCAAAGAACGCCCCGCCCAATGAGTTTTTCCTTTTAAATTCAACAAGTCGGCAATAGTCGGCGCAATGTCTATTTGGCTTGCGTAATCTTCCACGACCGCCGGTTCCTTTATTTTTTCACCAATTAAAATAAAAGGGATTTTGTGCTTCACTTCCAAAAAACCTCGGTAGTCATATTGTCCGACGCCCGCGTCGGTTTCTCTGTCGCTTCGTCTATATAATTCATTGTGATAAAGCGAAAGTTCATTATTCGAGGTATCGGCTAAAATCATGATCAAAGTATTTTCATACCAATCTTGCCGCTCCGCTTTTTTCAAAAACTTCACAAGCTGATCCGCAGTATAATACATGGACTCGTAATATTTCTCCGAATTTGTCTCGGCGCCTTTGCGATAAGGTTCCGGCACATCAAAGGGATGATGATTGGTAATCGTGAGAATATTGGCGAAAAACGGCTGCGGAAGCGCTCCCAAAGTTTCTAAAGATTTATCAAATAAAGCTTCATCGCTATAGCCCCAGCCCACATACTCGTCATTTTTATCAAAGTTGACTTCGTCCACAATCTTATCAAAACCAATTTTTGGCATGAATACTTTTTGATTATCGAAACCGCTGTCCGAGCCAAAAATAAAAACGTTCGTGTAGCCTTGCCTTTTTAATACCGATGGCAAGCAGTCATATTGGTTTGAGATATAAAGACGCATTACGGGCATGCCGTAATTAGGCATTAAAGAGCAATAAACCGCAGATTGGGCGTGGCGAGTTTGATAACCGTTGGCGTAGAAGTTATCGAACACCATGCCGCGAGCGGCGATTTCATTTAACTCGGGATGAATGCCGGATTTACCGCCATAGATATCGAGGTCAATCGCCCGAAATGATTCCAGAAAAATCACCAAAATATTTGGCTTTGAGTCTTGATATGCCTCGCATAATATCTTACCCACTTTGGTTTTGCTCTCTTCTTCAGCGCAGCTTTGATATTTTTCTTCGCGGATCAAAGGATATTCAGAACTGACTAAGAAAGAGCCGGCGCGTTCGGTCAGTAAAGCCGAAACTCTTTCCAACGAATCCGTCGGTTTTTCATAATGCTGAACCAAACCGTCTTTGATCGTAATCGAAAAATAAAAAACGCCGGAAGAAACTATGGGGTCGTGTACGTTTTTTGTGTAATTGGAATTGCTGTAAGACCCTAAGCCGCCGCCCAAAAGAGCCATCACAAAAAAACTTTGACGGCGTTCAGTAAGCCTCCCCAAAAAGAAACTTTGGCGGATGTTTTAAATAGCGCAAACGCAAAACACGCCGGAAGAGCTATGACAAACAATACAAATCGCAGATCTTTGACGACACTGACAATTGTCGAAGAAAAATTCGACGCGGAAGAAAAATACTCGATATGCGAAAATGGGATGTGAGTCCCAAAGACGTATACATATTGAAGATCGACGTAGAGCGAGAAAGAAATCCCCCAGAATAAGATAAACGCCAAGGTCTTTTGCACGCGGGGAAAATAGAAAAATGGCAAAAGGAGGGCGCCGAATATTGCGGCGTTCATCACGTCGTATGAAAGACCAAAGCTGACGTTTTTGAGCGTTTGCGAATTTATGGGGGGAGCGAAATAAAAAAATATAAAGGCATGCTGGATAAAGCCCAAAATGCTGACAAAAGCAAAAAACCTCAAAACGAGATCTTTACGTAAGTCTTTAAAAAACTTCATGGATATTGGTATAGTGGCGTTGCCTTTATTTGATGGGCTGGTAGAACAAAATCGCGCTCGATTTTTGCGGAGCAGGATTATTGAAATAGAAACTTGCGTATTGGTATGATGGTTTGCAACTTAACGCTTTCCGCGCAAATTGGGAAAGCGCAAGCATCAAGAACCAAGATTAAAATTAGAATAGAGAGAGTGAGGGTCGGCGTTTAAAATTCTTTGAGAAAAACTTTTCTAAATGCCGACTTTATTTGAAACCTCAGACTATGCTGAGATCTGTTGCGGATTGTTTTCCTTTGTTAGCTGTCACTTCAAAAGAAACTTTTTGTCCTTCTTGCAACGTTTTTAAACCCGCTTTGATCACGGCACTAATGTGAACAAACACATCGTTGCCGCCTTTATCGGGGGTAATAAAACCGTATCCTTTGTTTGGGTTAAACCATTTTACTGTACCTTCGGCCATTCTAAATTCTCCAGTTGGCGTTGATTATATTATTGCTCGCGCAATGTATTGAAAAAAATTTTGATTAAAGACTTTTTCGGAAATTTAAAAGTCGTCTCTCTTAGAACAGAAGGAGAACTTATTATTTCTTGAGGCGTGTGACAAAAATTCCTTGGAATAGATGCTAATTGCCTGAAGCAGCTTAGTCTAATCAAACTTGTTTTTAAGGTCCGCTCCGCTTCCGATGAACCTTAAGAGCCACGCCATTTAATGCACGCCGCTCATAGTAAGGATTGCTAGTTTTTTTTTTATTCTGTGGCAAGCCTTAAACAAAAAAAATTTTGCGATGAAGTTGATGCGCAAAACAAAAATGAAAATCAAATAATACCTAGCATTAGAGCATGACGATGTTTCTCAAGTCTAGAGCAAAGCCCAGTCAGCTTTTGAGCGGGAGAGTGTGCTTTGATATAATTATTGAATCTAATGAGGAATGCCGAGACGCATGTCTTAAAAAGCGTTCTCGGCATAAATTTGAGGAGGGTGATAATATTATTCAGACTTTGGTTCTTCTGAATTATTATCGGCTTCGCCTTCGGAAGCGCTTTCATTCTCAACCGAAGCTTTTAAGCCTTCAGCCTCGTCTTCGTCGAGAACAACGAGACCCAGCCTTTTCTCGGAAATATCGAGTTTGACCACCTTCGCGTAGATTTCTTTTCCAAGCGGAAATTTCTCTGAAAGGAGCTTCTTATTGAAGTTCTTGCCAATCTCGCTGATGTGAATCAGACCTTCAACGCCTTCTTTAACTTCCACAAATATACCGAAGTCGGCGATGTGTACGATAGTTCCGGAGATTACGTCGCCTTCGTTAATTTGAGAAGACAAGTTGCTCCAAGGATCTTCGGTCAATTGCTTGATGCCCAAAGACAATCTACCTTTTTCAGGATCGATGGAAAGCACTTTGACGTCAACTTCTTGACCTTTGGTAAACATTTCTTCGTTCTTCTTTGTGCGCTGGCTCCAAGAAATATCGGAAACGTGAACTAAACCGCCGATGCCGTCTTGCAAAGACACGAAAACGCCAAAGTCCGTAACGTTTCGTACAATGCCGGTAATCTTCGAGCCTTCTGGAATTTTGGATTGGATCTCAAACCAAGGATTCGGAAGCACGTCCTTCATTGAAAGAGAAACCCTTCTTTTCTCGGTATCGATTTCCTTGATAATCGCTTCGACATAGTCGCCAATTTGAACAATTGCGGAAGGTTGCTTGATTTTTTTCGTCCAAGACATCTCGGAAATGTGAATCAAGCCTTCGATACCTTCTTCGATTTCGATAAAGGCGCCGTAGTTCGTTAAACTTACGATTTTGCCTTTGACTTTTGCTCCCGGTGGATAAGTCTGCATGACAGTCTCCCATGGGTTTTTGCTCTTTTGCTTGAGACCCAAAGAAACTTTTTCGCCCACTTCGTCGTAACTCAAAACAACGACTTCGATTTCGTCGCCCACATTGTACATCTCGCTTGGATGAATAATCCTGCCCCAAGTCATGTCGGTAATGTGCAACAAGCCGTCTATGCCGCCAAGGTCGATAAACACGCCGTAATCGGTAATGTTTTTGACATATCCTTGAACGATTGTGTCCGGCTTGAGCAACTCGATAGTTTTCTTGCGTTTGTCGTCTCTGTCCATTTCAAGGATTGCGCGGCGAGATAAGACAATGTTACCACGTTTTTGGTTAATCTTGAGGACTTTAAATTCGAAAGTTTCGCCAATCAGTTTATCAAGATTGCGGATGGCTCTTAAATCAATCTGTGAACCGGGCAAGAAGGCTTTCACGCCAATGTCAACCGACAAACCGCCTTTGACCTTGGCGACTACTTTTCCTTCCACGATGCCGTCTTCTAAGAATTTGGCGTTAACTTTGTCCCAGATTTTGAGCTTATTCGCCTTGTCCTTAGATAATAGAACCTGTCCTCTTTCATCTTCAAGGCGTTCCAAAAACACCTCAACCTCATCGCCAATGTTGGCGTTCAATTCGTTGTTTTCTTCGTAAAATTCATCAATTGGAATATGTCACTGAGATTTGTAGCCAATGTCTACGGCAATGAAATCATTGCTTTTGCCGACGACTTTGCCTTTGACTAATCCCCCTTCGGTTAAATTAGCAAAGTATTGATTGATCAATGCGTCATAGTCGTTGATTTCTTCGGAACTAAACTCTAAACTTTTGTCTTTGAGGTTAAAGGTTTCTATCATGGTTGTTAAGATAAGCGTTAATAGTAAACATGCCAGAAAAGAAAAAAAATAGCTTTATGTCAATCCAACCCAAACCAAAAGCAAGGAAAAATAGTTGTCGGTTTTAGTTTATAAAATATTCTATGTCTGAAGCAAATGATTGAACGAAAAAAGTGGTGGTTTTGAAGGAGAAAGTGTTATTTCTAAGGAGGTGAGAATTGTCTAAAAATTATTTATATCAGATATTTAAGGTTTCTATCAGATAGGATTGAGAGGCGCTTTTTTGTTGGAATTAGCAGATTTGTTTGTAGCCTAAGACATGAGCAAAATTTTCATGACTAAAGGCAAAAGCAATATTGTTTAAGGGTTCTGCCAAACTTTCACGTAATCGATTTCCAATTTCATGTTCGCAATGTCGGTGGTATTAACCGCGCCTCCCAAAGTTCCGCCAACTGCGACGTTCATAATTAAATACCCCGGTTGATCAAAAGGCCAGATGTGGGGTAATTCTGAAGTTTTTCTATAAACCAAGGTGGTCGTGCCATCAATGCCGATAATGATCATGTCTTTTTTCCAATGTAGTTGGTAGAGATGGTAATCAGTGCAAAGAGTGTTTATGGCCTGAGTTCCAAATTGCGGGTTAGGTAAATTAAAAATATTTCCACCATGACGTTCGGCGGTGTGTATAGCCGAAGTAGCTTTGGTACGATTATTTTCTATACCGGCCCACTCCAATATGTCGATTTCTCCTCGCAGAGGCCAGTCGCCGCTTTTTCCTAATAACCAAAGCGCCGGCCAAGCTCCCGCCACGCAAGAAAGCTTTGCCCGCACTTCATAATAACCCGTCGACTGCATCCAATCGCGTCGTAATAATTGCTCGTCTCGGTTTTGATTCTGGCGGAAGTAGCGATGACGCCCCCGGCAGCTCCTTGTGGACTTTCATGCTTGGCTTGGATTACCAGATTACCGTTTTGAACGTAAATATTTTGAGAATTGGAGGTGTAATGCTGCCTTTCACTGTTACCCCAAACGCTCCCCCCAAATAAAGGCGAGCCAAGATCATAAGTCCATTTTTGCGAGTTGGGAGCGCCGTTGGTCTCAAATTCATCGCTCCAGACAAGCTCATAACCGGCGGGACGCGCAAGGGTATTGGCAGAAGTAATATTTCCCTCGGCGCAAGAGGATTCATTTTTTTTAACGCTTACATCGTCATCCAAACATGCCGTTAGCAACGGCAGCGCGAATAAAAAAACAAAAAAGCGCCTCATCGTTAGAAAGTATAGGAAGCTTCAGTACCTATTCCATAGCCCGAATCGCTAATTCTAGAATCAATACCGCTGAAAGAACTATGCGAAGGCATAGAAAGAGGAGCTAAACCCTTTTTTCCATATTGAACCATGGAAGCAAAAATGGATATACTCAAATTTGGATAAAGGCCAGAATAAGAAGCTCCCGTTCCTAAAAGTCTCATCGAATTGGACTGCCCACGTTCTTCGGGATTATCTGTCGAAGCTGTTCCCAGTTGAAGCGCCCCCACTGAAAAGGCGATATCTGTAGTGTATTTAAAATGGGCGCCAAACATAAAATCGTACGAAACGGCAGGATAACCTGGGTTTGGAACACCGTTCAAAGTTCCGTCCCAATCAACGTTAAACATATTATTCCAAAGGTTGTCTCCATTGTCAGCTCGCCCAACAATAACTGCATCAACTCCACTCCAGTAATTCCTTCGCAAGCCGGCAATGATTTCAATACGCTGGTTTAAACGAAAAAACTCCCATGAGCAGAGCAAGAGTTTGATTGTTTTCAGGCAAATCATTTCCATTTAGAGTTTTTTCGTACTTTGAGTCGTCAGTTAAACCTAAGAAAGGACCATGTGTCCAACTTCCGGGTCTACCATTTTTGACGTCTTGATAGATCATTTCCACGGTAAAGCGACTTCTTGAATACTGAATGTAATACTCAATGAAGCTTTTATCGTATCCGTTGAATTTGTCGCCTCCTCTGTCGTAAGTCATTTCCAGGCGCAAATCGCCGCTGAAAAAATCCATCAAAGGCCCGGTCACGCGAATCGCTCTGGAAAGCAGACCATAACCCGATCCGCTGGGAACACCCACGCGTCACTCGCCACCGCCGATTCTTTGCGCCGTAGGGTGGGATTATGATCTTGCGAGCGATCCCTACTGCTCCCCAGACCTCGGGTGGGAAAGTGTAGTGCCGATGAGATGTTACGCTTTCCATACCTATTCCTGAGCCAAAAAGTCCATAGTGATGTCGTAAAATTACTCCCGGGATATCTTCTTGACCATTCCTCCTGCTTTGACTTTAGCACTGTCCGCCGGGTGAAACATGAATTTGTGTGGGAAAAACCCCTCCGATTCCCCAAGTTGGAACCCCATTGGCTCTTAAGTTTCCAAGATAAGGATGTAATCCACAAAGTGCAACTGTCGAAGATCTGAAACCATAATCCTTCTCCAGCAGAATTTCATCCGCCCAGCTTCTTTGCCTGTCTTCGTCGGGAAACTTTTGGCATCCTTCGCAAACGTGAGTACGAATTTAAGTCCTACTAAGTCGCTCGAATTGGTTAAGTGACACGAGTACCAAGCCTCGAAATCGCAAATTTGATTCGCCTCTCACATGGCATAAAGCAAACAATCTGAGATTTTAAATATGAAAAAGAAGCCAAGGAAAACATAGAAAGACCATCGTAATAAACTAAACGCCTTAAACCAGTAGGATTGGGGCACAAGTCGGGGGGAGAAAAGAAAAAAAGAAAGGGGAGGGCAGGGGGAAGAGAAAAAAAAAAAAGAAAGGGAAGAATAGGGGACCACAAGTCAGGCAGGGGGGAAAAAGGGGGCCGGTGTTGGGAAAGGGGAGGTAAAAAGAATGAAGGTAGAAAGGAAGAAAAGGAAGGGTGAGAGAGAGGGGGGGGGGGGGGAAAAAAAAAAGAGGAAAAAAAAAAAATGAAGAAGTAAGTCGAGGGGGGGGGAAGGTAAAAGGCAGATGGAGGATGAAAGTAAAAGGGGGGAGGGAGGAATATGAAAATAAAGAGTTCCAAATGTTAAACTGTCGGACGATAAAATTGAGGTAGTAAAAATAGAGAGTGATTTGGACTCATCTATTTACACCACCTGGTCTGCACTCTAATGTCGGTCTCTCATTTTTTTCCGTCGGGACCATAAGAAGCGAAGACAATCACTCACGGTAGAGAAAACAAGTGAACTCATCGAGATACCTATTAAGAATATGTCCCCGAATTCTCCTTGAATTGTGCCCGTCCCACTCTCCCCCAGCTCCCTAATCTACCGAACTCACCCAAACCGTGTCCGATGATTCCAAGTGTTTTAAACAGTGCTGCACTCCGTCTGGGAGTTGGCCGGAGCGCTGGAGGACGTCCACTATTCGGTTCCAAAAATTAGTCATGAGGGAAGTATCGAATACTCCCCAAGCTACCGATGCGAATGTGGCTGGGGTTGGTTAGTGAGGAAACATGGGGAAGAAAAAGAAGTTTTCTCCGTATCTGTGTCCCTGAATCAAACGCGGGATATGGCACTTGCGGCGGAGCCAAGTAGGCTTCCGGATGGTGGGCAGAGGGGTAACTGTTGGGAGAGTGGGTTCCGGCCGGAATCCAAGGATCCAAAATCAAATGGCGGTTTGTGCACGTTTGTGAGATTTGAAACATCTGCTGGCGCATTTCCGGGGATAAAAAACAATCGTAATTCCCTGGATAAATCTCAGATTGCGGTCCATCTTAATTATGCATGCCGTGTCGGAAGGTTGCAAGGGTAGACCAGTGTTCCTCTTGGGGTAGCAGTGACCGACTGGCTGTGCTGAGGCGCGTAACGGGGTGACCCCAGTATAGGAGTTAGAGGCCGAGTCACACTCGGAATATCTGGCCGTTTGTCGGTAAAGAGTGTCTCCAAAAAATAGAACTGGGTAGTGCTCAGTCGTTGTACGTGCTGCGTCTGAGCGGAAGGTGAATAGGTGACGGGGGCATGTGGGGTTACCGCGGGTAGCACGGCTAGCGGAGGGGTGTGTGGAGTTGTTGCGGTTCCTATGGTACGCTGGCGACGGATCCGCGCGTTCATTGGCTGGGAAGAACGAAAAAGGATTGATAACGGGTCGGAGGGGTGAAGGTAGCGTGGGGATTGTTGTTGGTTTTGTGGGGGGTGGGTTTACAGTTGTGGGGGAAGGCTAGTGGGTGTACCCCCTGTGGTTGGGAACGGATTGGGTTTGCCCTCGCCTCTGGTTACACCGATTTGCTAGCTTGAGTTTAGCGGTCGTTTCGCGCCCCGCATCGTTCGGATCCCCGAGATGGAGGTGTGCGCGCGGCAGGATGGTGCTCTGTGGCAGTTACCGTCGGGTGTGTGATTATTATGCTAAATTAGACTCGGGCCATATAGATAGGATGGTGGCTCAGTTCCAGGGGGAGTCGGGAGGAAAGCGTGAAACAACGCGTACCTTTCCTTGGGGTCGAGGGTCTGGTCAGATCTTGCAAGATCTCAGCTCAAGATGCTTGGGTTCGGGCACGGGAGCGAGCGGGTCGCTACCGAGGCGATGCTTTTGGGTCGAGGACTTCCAAAAATTTAGATTGGGTTTCGCTAGTCAGAGGCGAGATTTCAGATAGTTCGCGTGGGTATCTTGAAGGACACCGGGTACTCCTGCTCCCGACGCCTTGGGCTGAAGGGGAGTGGTCAGTGGTACCGGTCGGACGGGGTGCGCGGCTCTTAGGCCACGGTCCGTGTGGGGGCGCTCGGTGCCCATGACTATTGTTCAGATCTTGGAATATAATATGCGCTGAACGCCTCATGGGTAGCCCGGGGAGTTAGCCGGTGGTTGGAGGATCTAAAACTAGAGCGGAATGGGGAGGGGGGGGAGGAATATTGCGGACGCCGAACCACGAAGTTGCGCAACAGTACGGATGCGGGCTAGCTATGGGCGGATATTTGGGAAGACCGTAGCGCCGAGTCTATCACATGTCAAAGAATGGGCTCGGGTTCAGCACGGCGGGGTTGCCACGCCAGTTGGTTTAAAGTGAGATCGTAGTCTTTAGCGGTGGGTGAGGCATCCTGCGGAGCGTCCACATGTATGCGAAATGGAGATATTCCATCATGCCGAAGTGCCGAAGTTATTTTCGGGGTCAAGTCGTCAAGATCGAGTGAGTACGTTCTAACGCGGTAGGACAGCTTGAGTGATTACCGGTTGGAGTATTAGCAAGGATTTGCTCCTGTTTTCTGTACGAGAGAGATTGGGGGGTCGGGGTGACGGGCAGTGAGTTAAAAGAGTTAGTATGGTCCCCAGCCGCAGTGGGGTTGAGTTGTGTTCCCGTAAGATCAGTTTACGCGGC
>JAWQFJ010007234.1:5000-20000 GCA_034096865.1 Theodoxus fluviatilis
CCCTCCCTCCTCCTCCCTCCCTCCCCTCCCTCTCCTCCCTCCCTCCCCCCCCTCCCCTCCTCTCCCCCTCCCTCCCTCCCTCCGCCCCGCCCCTCCCTCTTTCCCTCCTCTTCTCCCCTCTCCCTTCTCCCCCTCCCTCCCCCCTCTCTCCTCCCTCCCCTCCTCCCTCCCTCCCCTATCCCACCCTCCCTTACTCTCTCGATCAGTCCCCTCCCTCCCTCCCTTCCTTTCCTCCCTCCCTTTCCTCCATCCCTCCCTCCTTCCCTCCCTCCCTTCCTTCTTCCCTCCCTCCCTCACTCGATTACTCCCCCCCTCTCTCCCTCCCTCCTCCTCCTCCTCCTCCTCCTCCCACCTCCTCCTTTCCTCCTCTTCTTTCTCCTTCTTCTCCTTCTCCTCTCCTCCTCCTCCTCCTCCCTCCTCCTCCTCCTCCTCCTCCTCCTCCTCCTCCCCCTCCTCCTCCTTCTCCTCCTTTTTCTCCTCCTCCTCCTCCTCCTTCTCATCCTCCTTATCCTCCTCCTCCTTCTCCTCCTCCTCCTCGTTCTCCTCCTCGTTCTCCTCCTCGTTCTCCTCCTCCTCCTCCTCCTCCTCCTCCTCCTCCTCCTGATCCTCCTCCTGAACCTCCTCCTCCTCCTCCTCCTCCTCCTCCTCCTCCCTCCTCCTCCTCCTCTCTCCTCCTCCTCCTCCTCCTCCACCTCCTCCTCCTCCTCCTCTTCCTCCTCCCTCCTCCTCCTCTTCCCTCCTCCTCCTTCTCCTCCTCCTCCTCCTCCTCCTCCTCCTCCTCCTCCTCCTCCTCCTCCCCCTCGTTCTCCTCCTCGTTCTCCTCCTCCTCGTTCTCGTTCTCCCCCTCCTCGTTCTCCTCCTCCTCGTTCTCGTTCTCCTCCTCCTCTTCGTCCTCCTCTTTCTCCTCCTCCTCCTCCTCTTCCTCCTCCTCCTCCTCCTCCTCCTCCTCCTCCTCCTCCTCCTCCTCCTCCTCATCATCATCATCATCATCATCATCAACAATATCATCAACAACAAAGTCATCATCAACAACATCGTCGTCGTCTTTCATTACTTTTTATAAATATGTTTCCTAAGAGGATTTATTATTTTTAATCCAACAATAATTTCGTAACAATCCAGGATTCACTACATCTTATTCTCCCCTGTCTGGCGAAAATACCGTATGTGTTGGAGTAGTTATGAATATTGGCTTGCCATCTCTTGCATACGTGGTGATAGTGCTGAGAGCGCATTTTAGGTTAGATGATCCCAAGCCCTGCTGACAGATAATACCCCTGGAGATAAGGTGTTTCACATGTAGAAACTCAAATGGCGAAAGAATGGGGATTATTCAAATTTACTTTCATCAACAGAGCAACAAAAGATTTAAAGCTCCCATGACAGCTGCCGCCAATAGAACCGAGCTGTTAATGCCAATCTCAAGCTAGATGGCCAGTCGATTTCCTTTAATTTCGCCCTAATGTTGGACTGAGTAATCCGTGCCAGGATTCCTGAGTGCCAAATACGGCAGGCCATCCATAGTTGTCACAGTGAAACCAGCCAGGACAAAACGTGGTCCCTTTCCCCCTAAATGTCAGAGAAGATTGCCGAATTGCTTCCCGTAGTCACGTCGGTGGAGGCCATGAACCGCGTTAACATCAGGAAAGTCAAATGCCGGACTGTGGTTGGCTGAACGCGTTCAATGGGTTTTACTATTATGGGTATTGTCATTTTTTATGGTAATGCTTACTATGGTAGTTTTCCATAGTGTGTGATGGCGCATTCTCTTAACGGCATTGACGTCAATAGTAATGATCATGTCGGTCGGTCAGGAGTTGATCAGTCGATGTCGCTGTAGTGTAAGATGCATAGCAAACACTCTTGGCTTCGTTCTTTTCTTAAATTCGTAAGCTTTGGAGGTGAAACAGGTTCAAGGTTGAGAATTGGTTTGAAGTAAACATCGGGTAGTACTAATGACCGCAATATACCGCAATATACCGCAATATACCGCAATATACCGCAATACCCCCAAATACACTCTCAGAAAAGAAAAAACCATCAACAGATCGATGCTAAAGACGTGCTTTTGATATTGCGCGATCATGCCGAGAAGAAAACAACGTTCGGAGAAGTTTAGACACAGTAGATCACGCTGCTGTCGAATAGGCCTACATGCAGCCTGTTTTGCAAGGCGTCTACGTGATCTACTGTGTCTAAACTTCTCCGAACGTTGTTTTCTTCTCGGCATGATCGCGCAATATCAAAAGCACGTTTTTAGCATCGATCTGTTGATGTTTTTTTCTTTTCTGAGAGTGTATTTGGGGGTATTGCGGTATATTGCGGTGTATTGCGGTGTATTGCGGTCATTAGTGGGTACTACTAATGACCGCAATATACCGCAATATACCGCAATATACCGCAATATACCGCAATATACCGCAATACCCCCAAATACACTCTCAGAAAACTAAACTTCTCCGAACGTTGTTTTCTTCTCGGCATGATCGCGCAATATCAAAAGTACGTCTTTAGCATCGATCTGTTGATGTTTTTTTCTTTTCTGAGAGTGTATTTGGGGGTATTGCGGTATATTGCGGTATATTGCGGTATATTGCGGTCATTAGTACTACCGGTAAACATCTCTCCCTAAGTCTCCTTCGTCTCTCTAAATTTTGCATGAAACATTCCTCTCGACCTTTCTTTATGTAGTTAACTTCATAAGCTTCAGAGAAAAACATGTTTGGCCTTTTTATTCTCTCAGACTACATTGTTCAGCTTCAAAGGCGAAGCAACATCAAGGTCGAGAATAGGATTGTGGTAAATGTCTCCCGCTGCTTTCCACCATCTCTTAATTAAGACTTTCCATTCAATATTACTTTTTCTTTCGTCTCCGGACAAACATCGCTGCCTACTCACCTTGCTTCAGCGAGAACCTCGGGCTTATCATTCGGTGGTATTGTTGAGCTTTGAGGTGGAAGATATTCAAACTCGAATTGAACCAGTGTATTTCCAGCTCCGAAGATAATAGCTGTTGGCGTAACGTTTATATCTTCTACTTCTTCACTCATTTTGGTGTTTCTGTTTCAATTAATGCAGAGGGCACCTAATTGTTCTATAGATCGTAACTACCCACAAAGTGGTCGATCTTTTTTATGAATCGTTTGTAGGCCTGCGAGATATCTAGATGACATGGTTTCTGTGAACAAGCAGAGATTATCGCTATATTGTTAATGGGGGAAAACCCCATGTCGCACTGAACGTTTTTCGTTTTCGAAAGATGGAGGTTGGGGAGGTAGAGTGGGGTGATTTATTTCCTTTATCAATGGCCCCAAAACCTACACTTTACTTTTCAAAATGATCTTTTGTCAGACGTGAATGTTTTTTAATGTGATTATTTACAAACAAGGGAAATGAACCTTTCACGTGGCCAAAAACGCTAATCGCGACCCCAGACAAACGTGCTCGTAAAACAAGGATACATTATGGTATGCTTTTCCCTAAAAGGATGTACGAACCAAATAGGAAACAGCCTGCTGGGGCGAACCGTAATTCTGACCAATTACAGCCTGGAGTTTTCCTACTGCTACTGGAAGCCACACAGACATCCTCTGCACACACATCACCGAGCCACTGGTGGTCACTGCGCCGAGCAGCTTTGACCTACTGCCTTCAAAGAGTAAGTAACAATTCTCGTGTTTTGCCTGAACTGACCATTTTATACTGCTGAAGACGAGAGCTATTGACTTGCTTTGAAATAGTAAATACAGCTTTTGTGTAAGAGGTGTTTCGAGCATCGTGGCATCAGCGTTCTGTCAAGGAGAAGAAAGCATGTTATGGCTGTATACGTTTTTTCTGCTTTTCCTTTTCTTTCTTTTTCCCTCCGAGCCGTGAGCACATGGAAGGTCATCGTGATGAGGTTCTTTGCTGTTAATGAGCATAATTCTTTTCGTCACCAGTGAAATGAATACTTGTGATGCCGAAACGACTTAGTCTTCGTCCGTAGAGCGTGGACGTTGCACGTGTGAGAATGACTTTGCGTGCGTACGTATGTATGAAGGCTTGCCTCCCAGACCTCCACGAAAGGGTTTTGAGGAATGGGCAGTGCACGCCCCACATCCTGTCTCCAGGAGCAGCTCCTGGTATCCCCAACTCTCTTTACGGCGTCGTGACCAAATATCATCCTACCTGTGTAGCTTCTTCTGGTACACCCATGCAAAGAGGCAGCTGCACGTCTCATCTGAAGCTACATCATTCTGGGCATGGCGTTAGAGCCGATTCCTAAGTGAGCCGTGAGCTTGCCCTTCCTGCTGATATCTCCCCAGTGGCACTTGCCGCGCAGGGCCGGGCTTGAGGGGCGGGCCTCGAATGACTCTACGAGAAGTACAGCCTGGGCTTGCAGCTGCAGTGGGTGCAGTTAAGCTGCAGCTGTCCTATGTGAAATGTGTGTGTGTGTGTGTGTGTGTGTGTGTGTGTGTGTGTGTGAATGCGAGCGGGCAAGCATGCGAGCGTTCGTGTATGTGTGCGTGCGAGCGTGCATGCATGCTAGCGTGTATGCGCGTGCACGCTCACGCAAAATTTAGGCGACATGACAAGATGAAAAATAAGGGAAGCTCTGTGTGAACAAAGCGTCGTAGCTGTGAGGAAGGATGACCTTTACTGGTGTTTACATATGTGTTTGATGCGTGAATCTGATACTTTGTGATCCTCTGTAATCACACCAGGCTGTCAACAATCTTTCCTGCTAGCATCGAAGCTGGGAAGGGGAAAGCAGAATGGAAGGAGCCGATGCTTCTGCCTTGTAATCGTCAACACTTTTATAGACTTGCATGGATGCTTGTATGAGATGTTGATGCGCATCCAACTCATGTTTCATTCCAGCTTTGGGAGCTTTCACTGTTACACATTCAGTACGGTAGACTGACGCTCAGCTTCCTGCATTCTCCACAAAAGTGCCACTCTCCCCATCAAGGTTCTCAGAGCTTCCTGCTGGCGAAACGACTGCATTATTTGATTTCGTAAATGATTGTTTGCGATCGATGATCCACGGTTATTGACGCAGCAGGTACAATGTATAATATCTCTTCATGCTGCGATAGCTGATTCACTTTGTAATTTGGGCGTTTTGTCTAAGAGATGATGCGTTTTTTAAAATAGCGGTTTCTCTATTCCGCCCACTTTGAAGAGCAACTCTTCTCCAGTACCATTCTGGCTCAACTCGTGGGCGTATAAATAGCGAAGGCTATTATGAGCTGACCTTTTTCCGGTGTAGTGAAGGTCAACTTTCTGTTGGATGTGAATAATTCACGGCACTCTGTGTTATTATCGCCAATTGCAGCCATCAACGACACGTAGAGTTCATTCGCCAGCTCACACTTGTTTCTCTGCCACTTCTGCACTGTACATTCTTCGTTCGACTGTCATTTTCCCATGTCTTACTCTCACGGATGTGACTTTTACCAATGCATGTTTCAGCATCATGCGAATCGCAACTGCTATTACCAAAATCTCAGAAGCAGGCTGAGAACACAGAAGCGCATACTACCAACAGAAGCCCAAGGAATAGTCGCGGGCTTGACTGGAAACCCTACGAAGCACCCGTATCATTGCACGCTTGCTTGACTGCTTGGTTGTCTCCTCTGCCGTTTGTTTACGAACACATCAAGTGACATAATTCTCACGCCGACCACTCCAGCGTCCACGTGAGGTATCAGCAACGTTCGTGGAACGAGGCTTTCGATGAGCGAGAGTGATTGACGCCAGTACTTCAAATTGATGCACATTGTACATGTGTGTTTCTTTTTCCTGGCTATTATTGATAAAATAAACACAACAGACTTCACGATAATGAACCAAAGTGTATCATCAACATAGTTTTGGTCAGTTTGACAGCAGAAACAGTGCAGAATGATTTGTCACTGAAGAAAACAAATTTAAACAGTTTCAGCGTGGTGGACTGCAAACAGATGGCACTTTTAGATTCCAACATAGACAGATAGACACGCAGAGAGACAGACACGCATGCCGGTAGGCAGGCAGACAGACAAACACAGACAGAAAGATAGACAGGCAGGCGCACACACACACACATACACACACACACACACACACACACACACACACACACACACACACACACACACACACACACACACACACACACACACACACACACGTACACACAGGTAGATGCAAAACACAGATCAACAAACACACAAACACAGACCGACGCACACACACACACACACACACAAACACATACGCACATACGCACGCACGCAATAACACATACACGCACACACACACGCTAGCACACACACATACACACACACACACACACTCACACACACACACACACACACACACATACACACACACAATCACAAACATACACACACACACGCACACACACGCGCAAGCACACACACACACACACACACACACACACACACTCACACACATGCACACACGCACACGCACACTCACACACACACAATCACACACATACACACACGCGCGCGCGCGCGCACACACACACGCGCGCGCGCGCGCACGCACAGACACTGACGCATAGACAGGCAAACAAGCGCACTGATATATAAACAGGTAGACAGATGTCTACACAGAAACACAGACATACCGACAGACAACGCATAGACAGGCGCACACACAAACACAGAGAGATAAACACAAATGGACACTCAAACACAGAGAGATAAACACAAACGGACACACAGACACAGAGAGATAAACACAAACGGACACACAGACACAGAGAGATAAACACAAACGGACACACAAACACAGAGATAAACACAAACGGACACACAAACACAGAAATGATGGCGGCGTTTTCAAAATGGCGACTGACGACACTGGAACATCGAAATACTTCAAGCTGTCCTCATTTCCTCAAAAGAAAAAATCATTGGTGTGTTCTTTTCCTTTTCAGACAAGGCCGAGGCTATGGGGTGTGCACGGCTGTGCGGTGTGGGGGCCTTAGTTCTTCAGACCATGAGAAACTGCAACACCAGCACCAAGAAATTATATCTTCCACGGCAAGAGAGACTTCCGGACGGAACGCCACTAGAGGTGGATTTCATGACATCGAAGCAAATGTCCCAGTGCTACCGGATGATCGAAGATGACATGCGCCGTGGAATCGGCTTCCATCCCATGGAATACTCGTCTTTTGCACAGTGGCAGGCCAGCGTCGAGAACGGGCAATATGTCGCCATTTCAGAAGCTGCCACAGAGGCCATGGTTTGCGGTATGGTCATCAGCAGCTGTAGGTGGACGAGAGTGCCCGATTGCGCTGAAGGGATGGGGGTCGTGAATCCGGACTGGCGACACAGAGGCGTTGGACAACTGATGATGGCACTGTGCATGGAGTTTTCCCAAGCCCTGGGCTACAGACACGCGCTGGCGGATCCTTATAGCAATAACACCGCCATGGTGCAGCTTTTCCGTCGCCATGGTTTCCGTCACATGGGATCCCTCCCCACAGGACGTGTGACGTCAAGTGGGGAGCCCATAGAAATCCTCCTCATGCTAAAAGTCTTCTAAGGCGGAACTTAGCTCTTAATTGAATCTGTGATATTGTCGTGAGCCTTCTAGAAAATATCCAAAAGCGCCTGTGGTTAGCGGTCGCCACACTGATTTTGCTTGCAATGACCCCACTTTTAGTGACACATACTTCCGGCTTTCATTCGTCAAACTGAATTAAAAGCATGTTAATACTACAGTTTGATTAATTTTCTTGAAGTGTGTTGTACATATCTTATCAGTTGTAGCCAGGATCAAAATGATAAACACGTTATTCCGATGTACTACCGTCGACCGTTCCCCGCTGTCCAAAGCGTGGTAGCACGAACGTTGTTGACACCACTTCGACGTTGGCGCTGTTGACGTGAGAATCGTGTCACTTGATGTGACCTTAACCGATTTAAGATGCTGTTTCTCAGTTTCGGATACATACCCACTACGTCTGTTTTCCGCGTTTGGAATCTTGAAAACAGGATATTCTTTTCGCCTCCTCTGTTTAGACTTTCTTTTCACAAAAGTTTCCCATACTTAAGTGTATCCCGTCTTATGATTATAGCCTTTTATTTTTTATTCGTGCTTGATATTCATTTACATGACTTCGATGTGGAACCAACTGATTTTAACATCATATTCTTGTAAATGTGCTACATTGTTCAGGCAAATTCAAATCTGTAATTATTTTTCTTTTAACATATAAATAACTATACATGAAGTTGTAATAAACATATGTATTTTTCTTCACGTCCTTTTTGACTCACATGCGAAGCAAAAATGAATCTATGTACTCACCCTTTTCGTCCGTCCGGGCGTCCGGGCGTCCAGGCGTCTGTAAAAAGTCTTTAACGTTGGATTTTTCTCGGAGACTATTAAGTCTATCAACACCCAATTTGGCATGATGGTGTAGGATGACAAGGTATACAAAAACATTCATAGTGACTTGACCTTGCTTCAAGGTAAATGTTGCCTAAAAACCAGCCATTTTTCACATTTTCCCAATTTTCTCTGAAGGTTTTGAGATTGGATACCTGACCTATATATGGTATATAGGGCAAAGTAATCCCTATCTTTTGATACTCATTTAGATTGACCTTGCTTCAAAGTCAAGGTCACAGGAGGTCTTTAAAGTTGAAGTGTATACATATTTTGAAGTTACCTTGACCCTGAACTATGGAAGATAACTCTTCCAAACTTCATAAGATTGTAGTACACATGTTATACTTTTATACTAGGTCACCAGTGTCGTTCGTCTGGGCGTCTGGGCAGCCGTCCGGGCGGCCGTCCGGGCGGCCGGGTGTCCTGTCGTCCGTAAAAAACGTTTAACGTTGGATTTTTTCTCGGAGACTATTAAGTCTATCAACTCCCAATTTGTCATGATGGTGTAGGATGACAAGGCGTACAAAAATATACATAGTGACATGACCTTGCTTCAAGGTCAAGGTCACAGGAGCTCTTTAAAGTTGGATTGTATAAATATTTTAAAGTGACCTTGACCCCGAACTATGGAAGATAACTCTTCTAAACTTCATAACATTGTAGTACACATGTTATACTTTTATACTAGGTCACCAGTGTCGTTCGTCTGGGCGTCTGGGCAGCCGTCCGGGCGGCCGTCCGGGCGGCCGGGTGTCCTGTCGTCCGTAAAAAACGTTTAACGTTGGATTTTTCTCGGAGACTATTAAGTCTATCAACTCCCAATTTGTCATGATGGTGTAGGATGACAAGGCGTACAAAAATATACATAGTGACATGACCTTGCTTCAAGGTCAAGGTCACAGGAGCTCTTTAAAGTTGGATTGTATAAATATTTTAAAGTGACCTTGACCCCGAACTATGGAAGATAACTCTTCTAAACTTCATAACATTGTAGTACACATGATATGTGACCCTCCATCACAAAATGAGTCTCTCGTGGCGCTTGGAAGATTTTGAGATATGCATATTTTTATGAAATCAAGGGAACAAGCTTTCCAACGGTGCAAAAATGATCGAGATCTGACTATTTTTTGCGAAGTTACATCATTTTAAAGATAGTTTGCCAAATAAGCTCACGTTTGAGAAAAACGCATTTGAAAGTTTTTTAAGGAAATTTGATCAGTTTCCTTAGCAACCATAATCTCAGACTTATGAAATTTGGCACAGTGATTAGGTCATATATGGGCAAGGGTGTTATAAAATTTGATTGCATTATCTTGACTTACTTTTACTTATTTGGTGTTTTTAATGGGATGATGTATAGCATAATAATGGGCAGCTAATGACTTTTTAGTAAAAATATTTTATTTCATTTCTGACAAGTCAATAATTACATTTTTGACAGATACTAACTTGCAGTATACAAAAACAGAATGAGTTATGACTTTGCTGTAGTCATGTGACCAATATAGCCGACTGGTCTATAAATAGTATCAAATCTTGAGTTCTCGTTTTCTCCATTAAATGTGAAGATATTTGGTCAAAACTTAGTATGTATGTTATTCAAACATAGATTTAGCTTACTGACTAGAACTGCTTGTTTTGAAGAAAACATTTTAAAAGGAAAAATAGAATAAATTGTACACTACTAAGAAAATGTACAGTAATAGTTTCACAACAATCATATATAGCTCAGATTCAGATGCGTGGTCTTACGATCGTTCGATGCGGGAAATTGAACACCAAGCAAACAAAGTGAACATATTCGTGTGTCTAGAGGTCGATTTCATTAAAAAGACTTTCACACACAATAAAGTATAGTCTCTAGATTCTAAAACAGTCAAAAGCTAAAAAACGACCATTTTGACCCCATCATACTTTATTTGGCTATTACGCAAAACTATATGAGTGCGCAAGCGTCTCATTTAGTCGTTGAGGGTCACATATACTTTCATACTAGGTCACCCGTGTCGTCCGTCCGGGCGTCCGGGCGTCTGAGCGTCCAGGCGTCCGAGCGTCCTGCCGTCCGTAAAAAAACTTTAACGTTGTATTTTTCTCGGAGACTATTAAGTCTATCAACACCCAATTTGGCATAATGGTGTATGATGACAAGGCGTACAAAAACATACACAGTGACTTGATCTTGCTTGAAGGTCAAGATCGCAGGGGCCGTAAATGTTAAAAAAAACAGCCATTTTTCACATTTTCTCAATTATCTCTGAAGTTTTTGAGATTGATACCTGACCTATATATGGTATATAGGGCAAAGTAAGCCCTATCTTTCGATGCCAGTTTGATTGACCTTGCTTTAAGGTCAAGGTCACAGGAGCTCTTTAAAAGTTGGATTGTGTACATATTTTGAAGTGACCTTGACCCTGAACTATGGAAGATAACTCTTCCAAACTTCATAAGATTGTAGTAGACAAGTTATACTTTCATCATGAGACACATTTGTTCACATATCGTCAAGGTCAAAGTCACTTTGACCCTTATGAAATGTGACCAAAATGGGGTAGTGAACCTCTAAAAGTGAACATATCTCATGGTAGAAAGTGCCAATAAGCACCATTGTGCTTCCTATGTCTTGAATTAACAGCTTTGTGTTGCATGACCTTGGATGATCTTGACCTTGGGTCAAGGTCACATGTATTGTGGTAGGAAAATGTGTAAAGCATTGCTTAGTGTATAATGTCATTGTTAGGTTTAGTTGTTTGACCTTGACCTTGAATGTCAAGGTCATGTAAAGGTCAAGGTCAAGCATGTAAGTCGTATGGGCTTTGCCCTTCTTGTTTGTGATGTGAATGTGGTGAACAAATCAAATTCTGCATCAGCAATAATAAAGAAATATTGTACTGTATTGTATTGTATTATATTTTATTACATTGCATTGCATTGTATTGTGTTGTGTCATGTCGTGTCGCGTCGTGTCGTGTCGTGTCGTATTGTATTGTGATGTGTTATGTCGTTGTGTTTTGTTGTGTTGTGTAGTGTTGTGTTGTGTTGTGTTGTGTTGTGTTGTGTTGTGTTGTGTTGTGTTGTGTTGTATTGTATTAAAGACTGTAGGCTTACTGTTAGCCTCGGAGCAAAACATCTCTTCATTTGAGGCCGCATCGCGATTAGATAGCCACAAGAAATCGATAAAACTAAGCTTTAATTGTGGCCTAATTAAGCTCTCCTTTATGCACTGAAATACGAGTCTTTGATGACTGTACACGCGTACCAGCAAATGCCCACGTGCGATTGCAGTGACATTGTGTGTGACTGTTTTAGCTGCTCAGTGTTTCCTGAATAGTGAACACAACACGTTGATCAATGACATTGTATAGGCACGCTGGAAACCTTGATCTTTAAAGACAGCCTTGTCTTGCAGTATCTGATCGTCCCTATTGATGCCGGCTAATATTCCCGTAGTTTAGAGCCATCAGAAGGGATGCTACTCCTCAGGCATCTGACATTTTTTCAAATTTTGATTTTTTAATGGGCTGAGTAGGAAAATGATCAAACGCCTAATGTCTTGACTTGTGATCAATCGCATCAGACAGATATTTATATTCTGATTATTTTGGTGTCTAACAATTTCTTTGTGTGACAAATGCTTATGAACGTATGCTGTTTTAAAGAAATATTTCCAGAAGCTCTCGATTTTGCCCAAAGTGAATATTTGGCCATGTTTGGTGTGCTACATTCTCGTAAATAAACGTTATATAAATGTATATACATTTTAATGTTATAGTACGGAATATGCAGCATGAGATATTGCAAAAATAATGTTGACGGAATTTATGCAGATTCAATATAGATCCTTGAAAATGAAGATTTACACAATAGACGCAAATTTCGCCAATAACTTAAATTACAAAAAAAACACTTTAACTTTGGAACGATTTAACGCACAGGAATGGTTTTGATGCCAACTGTTATAAGGTTGGAAAGGTTGATATTTTGCTCATTTCATTTAAGCAAAAAGTCTTTTTTGGACTCCTACTTCTGGAGGAAATTGCATCCGACAGTACATTTCTCGTTTGAAAAGCACAGCAATAACGTCAGCATCTCGTTGTTTCTGCCTGATTTAAATTACGTGACAGCTGGCTCACGCGACTGGAAACAAGGCACGAGACCAGACCAGGGGAGGTAATTCTTTCGTCCCTGACAACACATTGAATGTTCTTAATATCTCTCATTTACTGCTGCCCATATTATTTTTGACTCACATGCGAAGCAAAAGTGAGTCTATGTACTCACCCGTGTCGTCCGTCCGGGCGTCCGGGCGTCCGTGAAAAACTTTAACGTTGGATTTTTCTCAGAGACTATTAAGTCTATCAACACCCAATTTGGCATGATGGTGTATGATGACAAGGCGTACAAAAACCTACATAGTGACTTGACCTTGCTTCAAGGTCAAGGTCGCAGGGGCCATAAACGTTGTCTAAAAAACAGTCATTTTTCACATGTTCCCAATTTTCTCTAACGTTTTTGAGATTGGATACCTGACCTATAAATGTTGTATAGGGATAAGTAATCCCTATCTTTTGATACCAGTTTGATTGAAATTGCTTCAAGGTCAAGGTCACAGGAGCTCTTTAAAGTTGGATTGTATAAATATTTTGAAGTGACCTTGACCCTGAACTATAAAAGATAACTTTTCCAAACTTCATAACATTGTAGTACACATGCTATACTTTTATACTAGGTCACCTGTGTCGTCCGTCCGGGCGTCCAGGCGTCCGTCCGGGCGTCCGGACGTCCGGGCATCCTTTAATCCGTAAAAAACTTTAACGTTGGATTTTTCTCGGAGACTATTAAGTCTATCAACACCCAATTTGGCATGATAGTGTAGGATGACAAGGCGTACAAAAACATACACAGTGACTTGACCTTGCTTTAAGTTCAAGGTCACAGAAATTCTTTAAAGTTGGATTGTATACATATTTTGCAGTGACCTTGACCCCGAACTATGGAATATAACTCTTCCAAACTTCATAACATTGTAGTACACATGCTATACTTTCATCATGAGACACATTTGGTCACATATCATTAAGGTCAAGGTCACTTTGACCCTTATGAAATGTGACCAAAATGGGGTAGTGAACCACTAAAAGTGAACATATCTCAGGATAGAAAGTGCCAATAAGCACTATTGTGCTTCCTATGTCTTGAATTAACAGCTTTGTGTTGCATGACCTTGGATGACCTTGACCTTGGGTCAAGGTCACATTTATTATGGTAGGAAAAATTTGTAAAGCAGTTCTTAGTGTATGTCATTGCTAGGTTTAGTTGTTTGACCTTAACCTTGAAGGTCAAGGTAATATAAAAGTCAGGTTCATGTAAAGGTCAAGGTCAAGCATGTGAGTCGTATGGGCTTTGCCCTTCTTGTTGATATTTCGTCTAAGTTTGCTTTGCATATTATAGCAACATCGACTGATCAACTCCTGACCGACCGACATGATCATTACTATTGACGTCAATGCCGTTAAGAGAATGCGCCATCACACACTAAGGGAAAACTATCATAGTAAGCATTTCCATAAAAGAATGACAATACCCATAATAGCAAAACCAATTGAACGCGTTCAGCCAACCACAGTCCGGCATTTGCCTTTCCTGCTGTTAACGCGGTACATGGCCTCCACCGACGTGATTACGGGAAGCAGCTCGGCAATCTTCTCTGACATTTAGGGACAAAGGGACCACGTTTTGTCCGGGCTGGTTTCACCAGGACAATTATGAATGGTCTCAGTCCGAGCGGCTCCCGTGAGTGATCCAGACAACACCAGGTGTGCCACAATGTTGGAGACAAAAAGTCGATGTACAATGCAAAGAAAAATGATACAGATAAAGATACATCCGAGTTACTTTCCCAATATTTCAAACACGGAAGACATACACAGTGGCTATGTATTCGAAACTGAGAAACAACAGCTTCCATCTGTTAAAGTCACATCAGCTGAGGAGTGAACCCAGCTAGTCTAGTTGGATTTTACCAGTAAATGGCAGCTTGTCAACGGCATTCAATATATGGATACGCAATTATCATACTGCTCGGTTCTGGAATTGAAAGGTAAAATACATTTCTGTAGTAATTGCTCAGTCATATACCTTAATAAGTGAAAACATATGTGACTGAATTCCATTTTCCCATGCCACAGCGCTAACGAAACAGATGTACATGTACTCAGACATTTGACATGACAATTATTATGCATTGAAACGAGATGGACATATCTGGACAATCGACATTTTGTCATGGGTCAAGTTCTCCCTGCATTTTGATGACACGCAAGAAGCCAAAATCTCATTTCAACAAATCTTTTCTTAGCATATTCACCACGATTTCATGAGTTTCCTATGGTGAAATGAACACTCGGTGTACTCAAGACAGCAACTGAAGTTCAGGGTAGGTAACTCTTACGAGTTTAGCCAAAATGAATGACGCAGTACAAACGACATCTCTCTCAATCTCTCTCTCTCTCTCTCTCTCTCTCTCTCTCTCTCTCTCTCTCTCTCTCTCTCTCTCTCTCTCTCTCTCTCTCTCTCTCTCTCTCTCTCTCTCTCGCTCTCTCT
>JAWQFJ010007234.1:22500-38345 GCA_034096865.1 Theodoxus fluviatilis
CATGATCGCGTTGTCACTGTGAGAGATCAAAAGCCTGCAAAGGGCGAGTGTTTCCTGCGGAGGGAAGGCGGAGTACAGGTGAGGTGTTGCAAGCTCTAGCCTGCGCGGTGTGTGTGAGGGCGTCTGACAGGTGCTAATGACTGACTGTATGTCGCTCAGTCTCTACATCCACCACCTAGCTCTCCGTAAGAAGAAAATATTTGCCTGCCTCTCTCCTATGCCAGATAAGACGTTATCGCTGCTCTAACCTTCTCTCTCTATGCCAAACCAGCCCCACGCTCTTAGCCTTGCTTGCTTTGTCCCGAGTAGAGTTCGATAGGATCCCTGTACGCAGGGCTGACTCCAAATTGATTTCTTGTCGTATGCAGACTAAAGAAATTACCGCTTTGTCTGGTCTGAGATTTTGTCAGAGTCTAAGGAGTTTATTCATTTCGTGGACGTTTGGGAGTCGACCCACGATCGACTTGTGAAGAAGTCGTCTGGGTGTTGCTTTTGTTTAGTTCGACCAGGTGGGTCGAGGCTCTACGTGGAGTTGCTGACACAGAAATCAAGAAGACACCCGCTCGCAGGCACGCACCTGCGAGCTCCGAGCAACATTCTCGTGCTTGTGGTGGTGACTCGGTCTTTCACTGACGTCTTTGAGCTGAAGTAAGCAAGGGAAAGCTGTATCGGTACCTGATGTTATTACTTGATCAGATAGTAGATGCAGCGAACTATAAACAAAATGATTCGTCGATTACAGTACGTAACTCTGAAAGGTGTTTGTGAAGGACAGCTTATAATACAACACAATACAATACCACACAATACAGTTCACTGCAATGCTATTAGATGATACTTTATTGATCCGACCAGGAAATGTTGCTGATCATAACAAAGAACACAAAAAACAACACATTGCATAGACAACAAGAGTATAGGAACGCAATCGCAATCATCAAATCAAAATTCAGGAGCGTCAGAGCTGCGTCAGAGCTTCAGTCTAGAAAGAAACCATGAATGTTTGTCTTGCTGTGTGTGGGAGTATTGTTGCTCAGTAGTTGCTAGCGATAATAACCATCGCTTCAGGTAACCGGTTTTCTGGTGTGCCAGAGGTAATGGCTGGGACATATCTGAACTCTCCGAACATATCCGTCTCTCACATTTTGGGCACAGTGAATCGAGCTTGGGGCTCTGGATTTGGCAGCTGTGGCCATGAGGGCAGCACGCTTACGTACTGGGATAAAACCGTCTCGTGCCTCATACACTGTACTCATATGACATCAGCTTGTACATAGCACAAGAACCGGCCTTCGATCTTACTGTCCCTGTTCATGCTAGCTTGGTGTAATGACATTTGTCGATAGTGACCAGCACCACTGGCACTGGTTAGAATGAATAAAAAGTGTTGCAACCTATCAGCATGTGTAGTCTATGAAAGACCATTGGAGACAACATTACTAGATCTAGATAAAGTAAGAACAAATCAACTCTACATTTCCCCTAGTCCTTCGCCTTTTGCAAATCGCGTATGGAGGCGGGGTGGGTGCATCCATACCCCCAACCCACGGGGGTAATTGCGGAGGAAGACGAGGCCTGGGAGCTATGTTCTTACTTGACTGCTGTTGGGTGCTCATCTCGCTGGCCTTTTCTCCCACGTAACAAGCAAACAGACTTGGTGTAGGTACAAATATTGACTCGAGGCTCATGGCACTGAATTTTACATAAGGAATGCATTATGGATCTTCACTTGGAACAGTTTGAGGCGAGGATCAGTCAAACACCTCCCATGCCTTCTCGTACAAGCCGTTACTCTTGTCAAAGCTCTCATTGAGGTGGACGGAAGACTGAAATGTCTTGACAAGCAGACGCGCCTGTCTGTTGGATGTTTTCTCTGTGAGTCACTTGCCTTGGAGTATTTGAAAAGGTCATGGGGCATCCTTCCATAATCCTACCCCCTTAGTATCCTCTACCTCCCTCTCCATTTTGCATTCTTCACATCCATCTCGCCAAACCTTGTCTACCATTCATAACATCTCTGCTACTCCTCTATGAAGTATTGTTTACAAAGAAAAAATTCCCAGCAGTGATCAGTTCATGACAACATGATATGCGAGATGTGTGTCTGTATGTTGAAAACAGCGCTCTGAACTAAGAGTGCATAGACAGGCTGTTACGTGCGCTGCATGGTTTTCAGCACCATCACGCTCTTCAAGAGTATGAGTGATATCGGGTGGGTGGGTGGGTGATGCTGGGTGGGTAATATATATGTCTGTCTGTCTGTCTGTCTGTCTGTCTGTCTGTCTGTCTGTCTGTCTGTCTGTCTGTCTGTCTGTCTGTCTGTCTGTCTGTCTGTCTGTCTGTCTGTCTGTCTGTCTGTCTGTCTGTTTGTGTGTGTGTGTGTGTGTGTGTGTGTGTGTGTGTGTGTGTGTGTGTCTGTGTGTGTGTGTGTGTGTGTGGGGGGGGGGGGGTGTTTGTCTGCGTGTTCGTAACTGGCCGTGTGACGATGTGTGTGCATGAGTGTATATGTATAGGGCATCCGTCCATCTATCCTTGCCCGCTTGCTGAATGTGTACTTGTATTTCCTAGTTTACTTATGATACAACTACCAACACAGCCATGTAGCAGTGGATTTACGTACCGAGGTACACTTTCTAGTGCAAGTAACATAGCTATACTGGGACTTATACAGTTTGTAGATTGGGAAATAATGCAGCCATGACCGAGTTGGGGTAAAGCAAACAAAGGCAGTAGACCGGAACGATAACATTGAAACAAGCTAGCATTTCTATCAGAGAGGTCTCTTCTTAGTTTTGTGGAAACAGGCTCTAGAAACATACATCTTTATATTGTTCGAACGATACATACCTCTTACCATCAATGAGTACAAAACACGACAGGAGTATGTATATTTAGTGAGAAATCCGCACGACCCCCCGTGGTTTCCTCTTTTGTATGCTCGGCGCATTGCAGATGACAGGAGCATGACCGACTTTTGCAGTAATGCGCGCACATACGCTTACACATGCAGTTAGGCACACACATACATACACACACACGCAGACAAACACACAGACACACATACACACTCATACACACACTAAGCGTCTCTCTCTTTCTCTCTCTCTCTTTCTCTCTCTCTCTCTCTCTGTCTCTGTCTCTGTGTCTCTCTGTCTCTCTGTCTCTCTGTCTCTGTCTGTCTCTCTGCCTCTCTGTCTCTATCTCTGTCTGTCTCTCTGTATCTATCTCTCTGTCTCTATCTCTCTGTCTCTCTGCCTGTCTGTCTGTCTGTCGGTCGGTCTGTCTGTATGTCTGTCTGTCTGTCTGTCTGTCTGTCTGTCTGTCTGTCTGTCTGTCTGTCTGTCTGTCTGTCTGTCTGTCTGTCTGTCTGTCTGTCTGTCTGTCTGTCTGTCTCTCTCTCTCTCTCTCACCGTCTCTTCGATGCTGCAGTAATAGTATGGTAACCGGTTTTCGAAGCCACGAATCCTGCAGCAGAGATAAGGCTGGTGAAAATGATGGACAACATGCCATAGCTCCCTGCATTATGCGAGCTGCACACACATTTACGTAGCAGGTAGGACCCCTCGCGAAGTGACATCACTGTTTTATGCAAACAGCGGGTTTGGTCGTTATTTGTTTGTTGTTTGTGTTTTATTTCTCTCAGAAAACATTTCCTTTCACTTTTGGTTTTGTCTTTCACATCAGCGGTCCAACAAAAGCAGCAAACTGGATTGTTTAATGATCTTTGGTTGCTGATATATTTCCTGTGAGGTCCGAAAAGAATTCATGAAAGTTGCTTTGTATGGCTGTGTCGTTGAATCCGATATTTCGCGCTGATTATTTGGAGAAACTGTGCGAGCTCACAATTGGCGTGATTCTGATGACACGATGAAACACAATGATTTATAGGTGCAACGATTGCCCCGCCCTCTTCCTCGCTGCAGCTAGGTAGGTGATGGAAAGAGAGCTGCAGACCTGCAGTTAGGTTGTGGCCAGATCCGGGTCAGTACCTGATCGTGTTTGTGAATATTGAAGGCAGCATAACAGCTTGAAACGGATGTACTTTTGACATTCCCTTTTGGCCTCCATATCAGCACTCTAACGGTTGTCACGCTGGAAAACATCACTGCCGAAGTGCACACTGAGGTTATCAAGTAAACAATTTCAATACCTTGTGTAAAATGGAAAGGGGTAAGAGGGGAAAGATGGGGCAGACGAGGAGGGATACACAAAAAACTGTATTTGAACCGTTGCGTTTTCTTTGTCTTCAAAGGTTATAGTAATGACCGTGAATGAGGGAACGTAGTTGTCGAAATGTGAAGGCTGGCCACAATGGATGCGAGGGCTTGGCAATAATTTTTGAAAAATGACGTATGTCTCGCGTCATCCTGGGTGGCAGGTCAGGCGGAAGGCGAGCTGTGTTTCCAGGTAGCACGCCAGGGTTGGTCTGTACAACAACGTGCCTGTGTGCCTGCCCTGTCTGATTGGATCTCCACTACACGTCTCCTGGCTGTCCTCAGCTGCCTCATTCCCCCTCGCTCGCTCGACCTCAGAGATTCTTGCTGATAGATCTCTTTCGGCTGTGGGCACTCTTTCTTCTCAAGATATTCAACGCCCCACATCCCCCTTACTTCCTGCCACTCCCATTCGTTTTCTGCAGCATACAGGATCGTCTCTGCTAGCGTGTTGACAAGCATCGATTTAAATTTATTGAAGAACCTGGCTTGATTGTAAAGTTTTCCTTTTTCATATTTGTAGAGGACAAGACTAATGATTTTCTTAGAACTGCATAGAAAGTGGATCTCCCCGGTATAAAGATGAAATGGGGTTTTGTTTGGGTTTTACCAATGCACATTCTCTCTCTCTTTCTCTCTCTCTCACTCTCTCTCTCTCTCTCTCTCTCTCTCTCTCTCTCTCTCTCTCTCTCTCTCTCTCTCTCTCTCTCTCTCTCTCACGCGCGCGCACACACAAAACACACACACACACACACACACACACATATATATATATATATATATATATATATATATATATATATATATATATATATAGTTCCTTACTTAATGCCCGCGTGTGTTTTTTTCTTGTAGTTTTCACCGTCTTCCTTACAGAGCACACGCAAAATAAGTGTGCACGAGACTTTCACCATCTGTGCACTTTGTAAACGTTGCAGCTCAAGCTAGTGGGCAATTACATTCTACAGTCCTCAGCCACATCTGAATTTCATAGACAATGAAGACATTGCTTCGCGGAATTGCTTTTTCTTTCATGTTCGGCGGGTTTAATATTCCTCACCTATGTTGCCTTCATATCACGGTACGCTGCATACTGGAGTTTCTCACCTTCAGAAAGAGCTGTTTCTGTTCTTTGATCTTTCTGGGTCGTTCATCTCAAGAAGGGTAATGGCATTCCAACTATACTTTGAAAATGATGCGGCCGAGTGATCAACAACAAACATGATCATGGTCCGGGGGCAGATGTGTAGATGACAGACAGATAACTTCTCGTGACACAGGTATGTGTGTATGTAAGTGCATTTGTAGGACGTCGGAATTCTCCACGGGCATCACAGCCTGGAGAAAAATGGTGTCTTCAGCTGATTTTTTAAAGATCCGCGAGAATAATATTTTCTCAGGAATTCGGGAATGCCATCTCAGAGAAATTCCAAAGTTGAGATGTCCAAAATGTACGTGTAAAAACAGCTGCTGAAACAAAAATCTGTACTCTTGAAAAATGTTCCTTGAAAGAAAGTTCTAAAATTTCTGGACGTGCCATATAATCTGAACACATAGGAACGACCTTTGTTTCATTTGTATATATACCTATGTCGAAGTACTCCTGAGTACATCTAATTGCTCGTCTGTTCATTTAGTTTGTTTGCCTTTGTTTTCTCTCTCTATCTGCCTGTCCGTCCACTGTCTTATCTCTCTCTCTTTCTCTCTCTCTCTCTTTCTCTCTCTCTCTGTCTGTCTGTCTGTCTCTCTCTCTCTCTGTCTCTCTCTCTCTCTCTCTCTCTCTCTCTGTCTCTCTCTCGCCTCGTCTTCTTCTCTCTTAAAACTCACCCGCAAATCGTTTAAACCCAAACCCACGCCACACTCCGGTATTATTTCCGATCAGGGATGTAATGTCCAAATGCGACACAAAACAAGAAGCCGCCTTTGATTAAAAATTAGTGCTTGGACCAGAATAGCGACAAAAAGATACGGTGTCTGGTCTCGAGTTACAGAGCAGAGCCTCCGTCAAAATTAAGTGTCAGTAAGCGGCAACTGTGGCAGCAAAACATTGATGCCAGGCACTTCACTAAGCTTCTCAGGGACCGTGCGGGTAGAACTGGTGAACAATTGTCTCGCACTAAAGGTTAAGGTAAAGATGCTCTTTTTTATATTGCGACTTTTTCGTCCATTGATGAATGCTCAAACCGCACACATTTACCTCCTGGTCATCGGGCTACTTCTTTGTATCTTTCCAACACCATCTCAACTCTCAACTCTCAACTCTCTGACGAGCATGCAACCAGGCTGTGGATGAACACACGAAAGTTATCTCTCTCAGTTGTCCATCTCACCCCTCACAGGTACCCGTTTTACTCCTGGCTGGGAAGAAGGTGTGTGAGTAAAGTATCTTGCTCAAGAATGCAACTCTAGAATCCGCGAGGCTTCGAACGCCGCACCCGCTAACCGCAAGCGACTGCAGACCAAGCGCGCTGACCACACGGCCACGGACATTGACCACTAGTGTGGGTGTTAGGTGTGGGAGCACACGGCCACGGAGCCCCACTAGTGTGGGTGTTAGTTGTGGGAGCACACGGCCACGGACATTGACCACTAGTGTGGGTGTTAGTTGTGGGAGCACACGGCCACGGAGCCCCACTAGTGTGGGTGTTAGTTGTGGGAGCACACGGGGTGTATTTGAAATAGTGATATCTGTCCATTGGTATCGTGTATCTCAAACGACGACTTTGGGACACGAGTTCAGCAAGGAGTGGTCACAGTTTCTTTGTCACCACTGACTTAAGAGTGTAGGACGATATCTAGTGTATGGGTAACGATGTGTCTAGTGTCATGTCACGTCTGAACAGGATTCAGTATCTCTCGCTAACACGACACGAATGCCTTTGTGTTTCGGAAAGAACGAACCTGCCTTATGTTACGAGTGTGCGCGAAAGATGAGATTAGAAAACAGTTAAAGTCCAGTCATTCTGGCTTGGATGATTGTATACGGTGGCAACCTTGCACACAGTAAGATAGAGGCTGCATAACAAAAGTTTGTAAAGTGCTATTCAAATAATGCTCATTCAAACGTACTTAGAACAAAGGAACTAATCTAAGCTCTCTGGGTCACTGTGACCCATGTAAGGTCGAAGTAGTCTCTCCCAGCCATCCTGCCCCAACAGGGGAGACTATCAACTGAGGAAATGATGAAATGGGCTAAGAAAAACAGCACATGATTTCTGGAAACTGTCAAAGCGGTCATCGCACGTGTTTTTCGACCACTTTTAACAAATTTAACTACTCCGGCACAACAGGTGAAATGTTTTATCAAGTAATTTGACATTCGGTTGCCCAAGCATGCTTCGGCTCGAAATCACCACGAATTAGTGGCGACTGAAACTGATAGATAAGCAAAGTCAGGCTCTATAGCAAACTGCTGATGTAAATAATCAACCAATCAAAAAAGTGGTCCGTCAATAAAGAAAGTGATTCACTAGATTTGAGTTAGTCACAGTTGCGTTGGGCTGGCTCATGGGTGTATTGGGAAGGAAGATGGATATCATTAAGGTGCTCAGACTGGAAGATGAATGTACAGGTAGATAAGCGTGAAATAAGGTGGACAGACAAACTGATAGTTAGATGACCTCACTGGTAGGCAGACTAGTAAGAAGATAGACATGCATGCTGCTTGACAACGTACAGAGGAAATTTGGCATTTGGATAGACAGATGAATCGACAAATACGGAGGCAGGTGGGTAGGTAGGGACTCATTGCATTAGATGCGCAGCAGACCAGACAAACAAGTTGGAGGACGAACAGGTAAACAGAGAGGCAGGCAAGGTGAGACGGACGTATAGGCAGCCAGGCAGGGCACACATCAAAGTGGCAACCAGCAGTCAGATACAGTCACTGAATTACGAGACTGACAAGTAAGCGGGAAGATGGACACACACACACACACACACACACACACACACACACACACACACACAACACACACACACACACACACACACACACACACACACACACACACAGACTGAGAGACAGGCAGGCAGGCAAGCAGGCAGGCCCATCAGACAGGCACACACTGACTGAAAAGTAAGCTGGAAGATGAACATACACACCCACACATATACACACATATATACACACACGTACGTACGCACACACACGTACGTACGCACGCACGCACACACACACACCACGCACACACACACACACACGCACACACACACACACGCGCGCGCGCGCGCGAGCACACACACACACATACACTTATAACATGACATTGCATTTGCAGCCGACGACTATGTCCTTTTCCCACATATCCTTCTGTCTGTCTTGTAGTTTGTCTAATAGTCTGTCTTATTGTCCGTCTGTCGTGCTCATGTGTGTGTTCGTATTTGCGTTGTCTGAATGTTCAACAGCTTCACTTAAAATAGTCTGCATAGATATGCCAACAGAAAGCTGTTCCTGTCTGTTTGTGAGCTGCAAGGTCCTCAAGGTCCGTAACTGCGATTTAAACGCCTCTAAAATGCAGCGGTGCAGAACATCATTGGAGCTACAAATGGCGGCCCATTGAAGTGTACGTGCTTTACGTCAAAGTCCCTAGTCATTTTATTCAACTGGTTGTTGTTTTTTTCTTCTCCAAAATGAAATTTATTCGCCTGCTATACTGTATTGAAAGATGATTTTGCAATTTGGACGGGTTTCAGTCGCGTTGAAATTCCTCATTGGAATCGCTCCGCATTTGTCAAAACCTGTGTTTAAGAGGACAGAAATGTGTTACACTAAAATAATAGCGAATTGCGCTACTTTTTTTACTGGAGTCTCCTTGCGCGTGCACACTCAGCGCGCGCACGCGGGAAAGCGTCAGAGATACAGTGCATGGACTACTGGCACCCGAGTGTGTGACGCTTGCACTCTCTTAACCTTGCAGTCGGGACAGACGTACGTAACACGTGCGCTTACACGCGCACGCACGCATGCGAGAAACAATTGAATAGGCTGATATAGGGTCACACACACACACACTCTCACACACACACACACACAGAGCTAGGCAGGCAGGCAGGCAGGTAGGCAGGCAGGCAGGCAGGCAGGCAGGCAGGCAGACAGACAGACAGACAGACAACAGACAGACAGACAGACAGACAGGCAGACAGACAGGCAGACAGACAGACAGACATACATACATACTGACAGACAAGCAGACAGAGACAGACAGACAGACAGACAGACAGACAGACAGACAGACAGACAGACAGACAGACAGACAGACAGACAGACAGACAGACAGACAGACAGACAGACAGACAGACTGACTGGCAAACAGACAGGCAGACAGACACAGGCAGGCAGGCGGGCGGGCGATCGAGCGGGCAGGCAGGCAGGCAGGCAGGCAGGCAGGCAGGTAAGCAGGCAAACAGACAGACAAAAAAAAAACAGGCAGGCAGGCAGCACACGCACATGCACAGTCAGGCAGACAGACGGACGGACGGACGGGCGGGCGGGCGGGTGGGCGGACGGACGGACGGACGGACGGACGGACGGACAGACAGACAGACAGACACACAGACACACAGACAGACGCACAGACACACAAACACACCGACAGACTGGTAGTCAGGCAGACGGGCGGACGGACGGACCAACAGTGAACGGATGGACGAAGGGACGGACAGACACACAGAAAGACACACAGATGCATAAACAGACACATAGACAGGCATACAGATGAACAGGTAGACACACAGACAAGCACTCAAACAATCAGACAATACCTTACACGTCTAAACACACACAGGTTTAGATGGGCACACTAACAGGCAACAGATGAAAATAGAAAAACACACAAAGAAACTAACAGTAGTGTGACAATATTTTCCTCAGCTTGACTATACTTTTTGAGAGGTAATCATTGACTTAATGGCTGTAACGCAGTGCATGGCCATTAGCGGGGAGCGATGTCTGTCAGAGCTGAGGAAGTTGCTCTAGCCACCCAAGTACAGGAAGAGAGTGGCAAAGATGGTGGACAGGGGATTTGAATTTTTGTTTGTGGAGACAAATTTTTGCTTTACGCCCAGAAATTGGAAGGCCATATTTCTTCAAAGTACCACTTTGTTCTATATTTGGTGAATACTTAGCATATTTTTTGTGTTTCCTATCAGTGATACTAACAGAAAATCCAAAATACAAAATCGGTCGAAGAAACACACCGGTCACGTCCGGCTTGTCTGATGCGCATTACTATTCAATGATGTACCCGCAGATCCATAGGATGTCGCTTGCGACATCACCTCTATTCTTCTACTCCTCCTCGTCTACATCTGAGTGAGATCCTCTGAAATTGAAGAGGGTGTGGCTCTCCCCAGTCACATAGTTGAGTGGGGCATATCTACCCGGATAACAGTCACCACCCGAAGCGACCGCACCCTGAACACAAACGACGGGCCAGCATCGGATGAATGCTCCAAGGAACACGAGGGCGGTTTAAGGGTGGAGCAATGTGGGGGGAGTGGGGTTTGACAAAGCCACGCATGGGGGTGGATCGGCCTGAAAGATTCGGGGTCAAAGTCGGGTAGGTTTGAAAGACGCGGTTATGAGACCACTTTGTAGAAAGAAACCCCGACACGAGACTGACTGAATATCATTGATCTTTGAAAGTATACGCGGAAGCCAGAATTGGAGGAAGCTTCAAAGCGAGAGAGAGAGAGAGAGGGGAGAGAGAGAGAGAGAGAGAGAGAGAGAGAGAGAGAGAGAGAGAGAGAGAGAGAGAGAGAGCGTTGGAATAGGACATAGGGTGAGTAACACAGTTACACAGGCACGAAGACGAAACTGAAATCTATGTCGTAATTTTTCTGACATCAACCCCTTGGCGCAACGCTGAGGCTTGTGTTTGAAGACTCTGTTGACTTTCCTTCCTGGCAAAACTGCCTGTCTGCCTGACTTCTGACAAAGCAAAGCAGCTGCAGGGTTGAGCGTGGATGTGGTGCGTTTTCAGTTTGTATGGAAGGTAGACGGGATGTGTCAAGTGGACAAAGCGTTTGACTGAACTGTGAGGGAGTTGACTCAGCCAGAAGAGATCTACGTAGGCGTTTCCTTCAGGTTTGCATTTTTCTGGACCAGCACTTGTAGTTGTAGGGACAAAGACTCTCTGGACCAGCACTTGAAGTTGTAGGGACAAAGACTTTCTGGACCAGCACTTGTAGTTGTAGGGACAAAGACTCTCTGGACCAGCACTTGTAGTAGTAGGGACAAAGACTTTCTGGACCAGCACTTGTAGTTGTAGGGACAAAGACTTTCTGGACCAGCACTTGTAGTTGTAGAGACAAAGACTTTCTGGACCAGCACTTGTAGTTGTAGAGACAAAGACTTTCTGGACCAGCACTTGTAGTTGTAGGGACAAAGACTTTCTGGACCAGCATTTGTAGTTGTAGGGACAAAGACTTTCTGGACCAGCACTTGTAGTTGTAGGGACAAAGACTTTCTGGACCAGCACTTGTAGTTGTAGGGACAAAGACTTTCTGGACCAGCACTTGTAGTTGTAGGGACAAATACTTCTAGATTTGGTTGAAGCACTGAAAACCTACTTGCACAGGTGTTATACCTTTTTCTACATTGACAATCTTTTATGAAAAAGCTTGTAAGATTTCTATTTTGTGGGATGTTGGACCGAAAAAGCTCAATTAAGAGCGCGCCCGATTATTAACTGTATCTCGCTGTCACAGGTAATGCCTACGTTGGTCTTGCAAATTGTTCGATAGGTAGTGTACCATACGACGTAGAAAAGACTCTGTGCGAACCATGACTAGCGCATTCTGTTGAAAAGAAAGTAGGCCGATGGTGTACTTGCGCAGTCATCTATCAACGTGTGCGAAAATCTGTAATCGTTAGACGCTAATACTGTTGTCTTTGTGGTTACCTTGTTCCGTAGCAAAAATACACGAAAAGTAGTGGCAAGATATGAATATGCGTTTATTTATAGTTACTTACTTTGCATTTGACGAACAAAAATAGTTTGTTTCGGTGAATGTTGCATGCCTACGGTTACTCAATGTTAGTGCTTAAGTTCAGTTAGGGCCATCTTCACTTCCGATCGTCAAACATTGATATAATTATGTACAAGTAAACTTGAAGCGAAACTTTAGAGATCTTGATAGTCTGTTCCTCTATCGTGTACCAAAGCGCCAGAAAAATTGAAAAATTAATTGAACGATGACATGGTCGTCGCCCATAACGCATGGACATGTTAAGTGTCGCTCTTGATAGTTAAAGGGGACACACACACACACACTCACACACACACACACACACACACACACACTCACACACACACACACACACACTCACACACACACACACACACACACACACACACACACACTCACACACATACACACACACATGTATACACACACACACACACACGCGCGCGCGCGCGCGCACACACACACACACACTCACACACACACACACATGTATACACACACATACACACACACACATTTATACACACACACACACACACACACATTTATACACACACACACACATGTATACACACACATACACACACACATTTATACACACACATACACACACACACATTTATACACACACATACACACACAAACACACGCATGCACACACACATACACGCACGCACGCACTCACGCACGCACGCACGCACGCGCGCACACACACAATCATAAACATGCGCTCGCACACACACACACACACACACACGCACAAACGCACATATAAAACACGTTTACACGCATGCGCACGCATGCACACGCGCGCACACACACACAGATGCACACGTGCACACAAGCGTACACGCACACGCGGACGCGCGCGCGTGTGCACACACACGCGCACACATTCCAGGATTCTTGAGAAATAACCGCCACTTCAAATGATATGCATGACATCAATCGCCATATCTGTCCAAGTTCCGCCTTTCTTCTACACTTGAGTTACCGTCTGCCTCGTGAAAACGTTGGCATTGCCATTTAGGATGATATGATATCAACTTTGTATTGTTAGGCAACCTGCCATTTACAAGGGGTTCCCGCAAAGATAAACAAAATAATTAACATTGTCTAACTCAAAACATTACATTCCAGTGCATCACAAAACTTCACATTACATTACATTACATTACATTACATTACATTACATTACATTACATTACTCTACATTACTCTACATTATTTTAATTAAAACGTATCATCATGGTCTCAGTCACACTATTTGGAATGCCTTGTACAGGTATCTACCTGCAATACGCATTACAGATTCATTCTGGCATGTTAGTAACTCGTGAAACACTAAGATCTGGTCATGTTTACATGAAGTATTTTCGCACGAGGTCAGAGAGGGCTGGGCATTCCAACAAGTAGTGATTCTAATCTTCGTTGTCTTTTTTGCATAGTGAGCAGATAAAGTCTTCGTCATTGACCTCAAGTTGGTATTGTCTCATGTGTGTGGACAACTCGCTGACTCCAAAGCGGACTCGAATGAGTGTGTCTCTGTCCACGTTTCTGTGAATCGCGTTGAAATATTATTCTGGCAGTCTGGTTGTCTTGAAAGATCGGTAGACACAGTACCTTCCTCTTTGAGACAAGGTGGACATCCAGTTTTTTTCCACCGCGATCTTTCAGCCATGCAAGACTGCACCCTGTCTAATACTGCACTGCCTTGTCCACTCCAGGCACGTCCAGTGTGACCCGCTCGAGTCGCCATGGCCAACCTCACGTCCAGCCGTGGCCCCCATGTGCGGGACCTTTTCGTGGGGAACTTGCAGGGAGACATGGTGACGTTCGAGAACAAGGAGAGCAAGAAGATATTCAGCATCAACAAGTCCAAGACCAAGAAAGCTCCACCCCCACTCAAGCTGGGGCAGTACCGACCCAAGATCCTGCAGGGGGAGGAGTCCGACGTGCCTCTCAGGGTAAGGGAGGTAACTCCTGACGAGCGCCCTGTCAATAAGGACAACCGTGTCAACGCCATTATCATAGGTAAGCTCTCATTACACACGTGTTGAAATGACTTGAGATGAACGAGTGGACTGTATCTTTCATGCATGCGAGGAACATTTATTGTTTCCACAGATGGACTAAAATTATTCCAATGTTTTTCTTTTCACGAAGCCTATGCAAATTATTCATTTCGTGATCTATCCATGCACAGCAGACTTCTACCATGAACATGCAAAGTGACACCGATAAGCTTCCACTTGGAAGAGCGTTTAGAGCTACACATGATCAGGAAGAAAATTCTGAATTTCCTTCTCTCTAGCTGCAAGTCTAGATGGAGAAGTACCTGGATGAAATGAACTTGCTGTAAACATTTAACCTCCATACCCAGACACATGTGTTTAAGTTTTTCCCAAAGTATATCGGTTCTTCAGTTAGAGTATGACAATTAAACAAATAAGTTCCTAGCAGGCAGAATTAAGCTCGGACTGTTGCAAGATTAATTTATTGACAAAGCTCTTCCATCTGAGTAGGTGTCGGGGGTGGTGAGACACAGATCTCTCGGTCGGGGGGAAGCACCGCAACGACCGGAGGGTAGGGCAGTGTGACAAGGAGGGGGGGGAGAGAGTCTGGTGTAAAACGTAGCACGCTACTCGAGATTTAGGGGGCGGGCTGTTGTGTGGGCAGATGGGGGGGGGAAATTAGATGCTGGGGGCAAACTTCCGCCGGGGAGCTTGGGGGGGCGGGAATTCTGGCCGGTGGCTATGGAACTTATGTGTGTGTTTGAAGTTGTGTATACTCTAAGGCGGGGAGGGTCCTAAAACTTGAAGAACGATTATACTTGTGGTGAAAAACTTAATAACGGGAGCAGGGTGTGCTGGGGGTTGTGGTGGAGGTTAAATGGTTTACGGGGAGCCAGGGTTCAGGATTTCATCGCCTGTACTGGGGTCTGTCTCCATCCTCACTTGGCAGCTCTAGAGAGGAACTGGGTGTCGTGAATGATTTCTTGTGCCTGATGCAGGTGTGTAGCCTCAGCGCTCTTGGTGCGCAAGTGGAACTTAATCGGTGTGGCGCTGGACTGGTTGCAGTTTTCTTGGTAACGTCTGCGTGTGCCGTGGGGCTATATCACGTGTGGAATGATATAAATTTGCCTGCTGGTGGCTTTCCGTGAAAGAAAGCTGCCTTGCCTGGTTTTAGGGGGTCCTCTGTGTCACACACTACATGTTTCCGGGCTCGCCTGGTTCAGTGAACGATACCAGTCCGCCCCAGGGTTCCCGAGGGGGTCGTTCATGGGGGGGGCTCCGCGTCCATGGTTGCGGGGACCACTTTGTTTCATGATCGCGGGGTGTAGTCGGCTTATTGGCTACTTGCTTTGACGGGGAGGGTGCAGGCGGGCGGTGCGGGGGCGGGGGAGCCTTTTTTCCGGTGGGGGGGGTCTTCCCTTTGTCTCGTCCGGGTCCTTCTGTCGAGCCTGTCCCTTCCGCGGCTTCTCTGCCACTTTTCCGTCCGGTCCGACCGGTCGTTCCGTGGCTCTTTTTTCTTTGCTGGGGCTATGGCCGCTGGTCCCCCGCTTACAGTATTTGGGTGTTTGGGGTGTAGCTTGTCCTTTGTCCTTGTGGGGGGGTGGGGTTGTGGGCTTATTTTATGTCGTTCCGTAATCTGGTCTTG
>JAWQFJ010007236.1:0-10000 GCA_034096865.1 Theodoxus fluviatilis
TCTTGGTCATGCATGACCAGGTTTGATTCTGCGCTGAAACTTTTTTTTTCTTCTCTTTTTTCGAGAGGTTGTGTTTTTTGGGGGGTTTTATGTGTGTGTGTGTTTCCCCCCTCTTTTCTCGAGAGGTTGCGGGTTCGAACCCGATCTTTTTTTAAATGCCAAAACCTGGAGGTTCAGCGCCAGCGGTTTTTATATCAGAGACATTTTCTTCAGAAGAACTGATTCTCTTGCAAACTGTGAGCGTGAAGAACTGATGCGTTCTAAATTTCCGCGGCGCCGAATTTCTCAACAATCAGCAAAAACAACGCAGGAAAGAAAATGTGCGCACAACTGAACTAAAGTATAATGTCATCAGAGACGTCATTGGTATCATATAGCTGAGTGGCTAGCAGCTACTTCAGACAATCAATCAGCGCCCTGCTTCGCAAGGGATTTAGGGCGCTTTTTGTTAGACATGTGGCTCGCCTCGATGGCTAGTCGAGGGCGAGCGAGACGCACCTACGGCTAATGAGCAAGAAACGTAGGCAACACCTAGCCCTCGAGATTCTCTCGAGATTCTACGCCTAACAAATGCGCCTTTAGTCTCGGTCCTCTTCGCAACGATACTTCCTGGGTGTGCGTGGCGAGTGACGACGACGTCAGTGACGACGAAGGTGAAATGGCCGCCCTAACTGCAATGCACAGAGGGGGTCGCACATCAAGCAAGGGACAACGGCATCCTTGTCAATCCTCTTCTTTTCACGAACCCCTTGCTTCTGGTCGAGGCTGCATAATCACCGCTCCTCGAATGCTGTGATAATCTGTGAGACAGCCCAGCGCTGGGCACAACCATCCACTGCAGAGAATCCCACCTTGCAGCTGAAATGTTGCACGCCTTCAGAAACTCCCTCAAGCCTTCCCTGTAGCGCCTTACTGGGGGAAGGTCGTTCTCCATTCAGACCAAATGGGCAACCAATGGCAGCGAGACATTCATGAGGACTTTACTGTTACAGGTCTAAGCCCGCCAAAGAAAAACTGTATTGGGGATTTTGTCCTCCCATGAGATGTTTTGTCGGAGGCAGCATAGACGGAACTCGTCGTGTGTGTTCATGTGCCTCTAGTGGAGTGTCTACGTTTTCATGCCATGGATACGATTCACACAGATTGTGTCATACATGCTGCGTATTTGAGAAAACATGGACAATTCTAAAAAAACTTAATCTTTGCTGCAAAGATTTATTTTGCAAAATGATTTATGAATATTACGGTTTTTGCTTATTGAGTCTTTTCTTTTTTTACCTATTGTGATATGCCTGGCAAATGTTTGAAATGCAACTCATCATGTAACATTGTAAGGCTAGAGTAAATAGGATCAATGATTTGCATACCATTGGATGACACAGCTGTTTTAAGCAAGTATCAACATATAGCTCTTACTGGCCACTATTGTACTAACCATGGTACCAATCAACTGTAAACATCCAGTTTGGCGGGGTGATGCCATGGTATCTCACCCTCTGCTGAGAGGGACATTTGGACAAGAGGTCAAATTTCCAGAGACAACATTTATGCTAATAGCTGGAGAAAAAAGGAGAACGAAAGACATAATCTTACTGCTTAACCTGTTCCTTAACATAATGTGAAGGACACACAGAACATCTCACAAAATCACTTCGAATCGAAGAGTGGATTGTTTGTGTTCATGATTGATCCTTCATCTCACATCAAAACGTTTCACTACCGTGTTTCTTTACCAACGCGGACAAATTTATTGAACAATCTGTTTCTAAGAACTGATTCTCAATGCACCATAGTAAGCTCACGGTGACATTTGGCGGGTCTCACCTGGGCGAGATGAAACTTGTTGAGGGACGTAGATTTGAAAAGATGTTTGGAGAAGGGTGTGACAGCTGTGCAAAATAAGCTGGATGTTTTTCCTTAGCTCGCATTATCGACTCCATTCTTCTTTGTCTTGCCGGTCTTCCATTTTAGTCTGGAATGAATCCTCATGAGTGTGTGTCACTTTTCCCCCAATTGTTCTCTGTTGTTATGCACATTTCTCACTGCAGGTATCTTCTTAGCATATGTTGAAATGCGCGCGAGCAGGTGTTCGTGCTGTGTGTCTTTCTGCATGTGTATGTCTGTATGTGTGTCTGTGGGTCAGTAGGTGTCTGTGTATCTGTCTGTATGTGTGTCTATCTGTGTGTGTGTGTGTGTGTTTATGTGTGTCTGTCTGTGTGTCAGTAGGTGTCTGTGTGTCTGTCTGTCTGTGTGTCTATCTGTGTGTGTGTGTGTGTTTATGTGTGTCTGTCTGTGTGTCTGTCTGTGTGTCAGTAGGTGTCTGTGTGTATGTCTGTATGTGTGTCTGTCTGTGTGTCAGTAGGTGTCTGTGAGTATGTCTGTATGTGTGTCTATCTGTGTGTGTGTGTGTGTGTGTGTGTGTGTGTTTATGTGTGTCTGTCTGTGTGTCTGTCTGTTTGTCTGTCTATCTGTCTTGTCTGTCAGTCTACATGCATGTGTGTGTGTGTGTGTGTGTGGTGTGTGTGTGTGTGTGTGCGTGTGTGTGTGTGTGTGTGTGTGCGCGCGCGCGCGCGCGTTTGTGTGTGTGCATGCATCTCTCTCTCTCTCTCTCTCTCTCTCTCTCTCTGAGACGAAAAACAAAACATCCTTCTTGTGCATATGTTGAGAAAGCAACGAATTTTATTTTTTTGGTTGCTAAATGTAATCTTATACAAGGGAAAAGTACATGGCAAAATATTTGCAAGAGACTGGACATCATGGCATATCGATAATTTGAAGTAATGTAAAATACGTATTTAATTTTTGTATTAAAAAAGTTATTCGAGTACGATTATACTACGTATACATGTGCATGTAATGTGTAGACCATGTCGTCGTGATTCGCAGTGTATAGTCAGTCAGTCAAGTCAGTCAAGTCAGTCCACTCGGTCAGTCAGTGGGACGGTCAGTGAAAGAGTCAGTCAGTGAGTCAGTCCAGTCAGATCAGACAGTCAGTCCGCAAGCAAGCCAGCCAGCTAGCCAGTCAGTCAGTCAGTCTGTGAATGCGTCTGTATGTATCTATGCATTTGTCATTTCCCTGTAAACAGCTTTGGCTTTTCATGTAGATACGACACCAATACTGATTGTCCACAGGGAACTATCTCGTTTGGGAAGCAACGTGTAAAATACAAGCTTCGTTGTCAAGACATGGATGAATGAATGAATGAAGAAATGAAGGAGGGAAGAAAGGGAGGAAGGAAGGAAGGAGGGAAGAAAGGGAGGAAGGAAGGAAGGAAGTTTTACGGCCTGTCAGCCTTTGTGGGCTATGTAATGCCACTGGTCAAGAAAATTAACAGGGCTGATTGGTCGATGTTCCCTTGTTATTCGCCCTTTAGGAATCGTTTAGGGAGATATGCTGGTGCCTGTATTCTTACTCCTAGCACACGAGGGGAGACCATGGAGGCAAATTGACATAAACTGATAGACAAAATAATTTGAATATCAACAAACTGGTCGACAGAGTTTTGTCATCTTAGGCAGTGTACTAGAACTCGGGCGATCTCCTGAAATACATAAGACGATCATTGTATACCATTTACAGATAAGCTTTGCAAACGCACTGGCGTCAACTGATGTCCAGAACATCTCCATGTTTTATTATTGGCTTGCATTACGATATCACAAAAAGTTTCACAGAGCATTTGGGTGAGAATAAGACACCCCCAAATAATGACGAAGACACAAAAATCTAACATCGTCTGCGTGGCAAGTCTTAAATCATATCATGTACAAGGGCTCAAAGCTACGTCTCGGCTTTGGGTGTTGGCGCTCTTTTTGATGACTTCACGCCGTTTTGATCAACGCGGCAGTTGATGCGCATTTACGACTCGACAATTTTCTTTTTACGAAGTAACTGATCCGAAGTAGGGCTGATACACGGCAAATGTTTTTCCATCTCCCTCACAGGAGTGATTTTTTAAAATATCCGGAAGATCGATGCTGGCAGATAAGTATGCTTCGGTAATCACACGCAGCAGCTGTGGGGGATCAGGAAGAGGGAGCAGTGACAGGGATTGTGATTGGTGTTGCCTTTGTAATAGCTCTCCATCATCTTTCCCCAGCAACCCCAGGTCTCGGTGCTGGTTGACGAAAAGTGTGTGTCCACCAGTACTGTCTATCAGTAGTGTCCATCAGTAGTGTCTCTCAGTAGTGTCCATCAGTACTGTCTATCAGTAGTGTCCATCAGTGCTGTCTATCAGTGCTGTCTATCAGTAGTGTCTATCAGTAGTGTCTATCAGTAGTGACCATCAGTAGTGTCCATCAGTAGTGTCCATCAGTAGTGTCTATCAGTAGTGTCCATCAGTACTGTCTATCAGTAGTGTCTATCAGTAGTGTCTATCGGTAGTGTCTATCAGTGCTGTCTATCAGTAGTGTCTATCAGTAGTGTCCATCAGTACTGTCTATCAGTAGTGTCTATCAGTATTGTCTATCAGTAGTGTCTATCAGTAGTGTCTATCAGTACTGTCTCTCAGTAGTGTCTATCAGTAGTGTCTATCAGTAGTGTCTATCAGTGATGTATATCAGTAGTGTCTATCAGTAGTGTCCATCAGTAGTGTCTATCAGTAGTGTCCATCAGTAGTGTCCATCAGTACTGTCCATCAGTACTGTCTATCAGTAGTGTATATCAGTATTGTCTATCAGTAGTGTCTATCAGTAGTGTCTATCAGTACTGTCTCTCAGTAGTGTCCATCAGTACTGTCTATCAGTAGTGTCCATCAGTAGTGTCCATCAGTACTGTCCATCAGTACTGTCTATCAGTAGTGTCTATCAGTAGTGTCCATCAGTAGTGTCTATCAGTATTGTCCATCAGTACTGTTTATCAGTGCTGTCTATCAGTAGTGTCCATCAGTAGTGTCCATCAGTAGTGTCTATCAGTACTGTCTATCAGTGCTGTCTATCAGTAGTGTCCATCAGTAGTGTCTATCAGTAGTGTCTATCAGTACTGTCTATTAGTGCTGTCTATCAGTAGTGTCCATCAGTAGTGTCCATCAGTAGTGTCCATCAGTAGTGTCTATCAGTAGTGTCTATCAGTAGTGTCCATCAGTAGTGTCCATCAGTACTGTCCATCAGTAGTGTCTATCAGTAGTGTCTATCAGTAGTGTCTATCAGTAGTGACCATCAGTAGTGTCTATCAGTAGTGTCCATCAGTAGTGTCCATCAGTAGTGTCCATCAGTACTGTCCATCAGTAGTGTCTATCAGTAGTGTCCATCAGTAGTGTCCATCAGTAGTGTCCATCAGTACTGTCTATCAGTAGTGTCCATCAGTAGTGTCCATCAGTAGTGTCTATCAGTAGTGTCCATCAGTAGTGTCTATCAGTAGTGTCCATCAGTAGTGTCCATCAGTAGTGTCTATCAGTAGTGTCCATCAGTAGTGTCTATCAGTAGTGTCCATCAGTAGTGACCATCAGTAGTGTCCATCAGTAGTGACCATCAGTAGTGTCCATCAGTAGTGACCATCAGTAGTGTCCATCAGTACTGTCTATCAGTAGTGTCCATCAGTAGTGTCCATCAGTAGTGACCATCAGTAGTGTCCATCAGTAGTGTCCATCAGTAGTGTCTATCAGTAGTGTCTATCAGTAGTGTCCATCAGTATTGTCTATCAGTATTGTCTATCAGTAGTGTCCATCAGTACTGTCTATCAGTACTGTCTATCAGTAGTGTCCATCAGTAGTGTCCATCAGTAGTGTCCATCAGTAGTGTCCATCAGTAGTGTCTATCAGTAGTGACCATCAGTAGTGTCCATCAGTACTGTCTATCAGTAGTGTCTATCAGTAGTGTCTATCAGTAGTGTCCATCAGTAGTGTCTATCAGTAGTGTCCATCCGTAGTGTCTATCAGTAGTGTCTATCAGTAGTGTCTATCAGTAGTGTCTATCAGTAGTGTCCATCAGTAGTGTCTATCAGTAGTGTCTATCAGTAGTGTCTATCAGTAGTGACCATCAGTAGTCATTCCCCTTTTGAAAAAGTCTGGACTTGACCCTGAGTGTTTGAAAAACTTCCGTCCCATTTCGAATCTTCCCTTTGTTTCAAAACTACTAGAAAAAGTCATTCTGTCCCAACTTCAAGAACACCTTCTAGCCAACGGCCTGCTTGACACGTTCCAGTCCGCCTACAAGAAAAACCACTCCACTGAAACTGCTTTACTTCACATCTCTGACCTCCTGCTCTCCTCCGCCGACAATAAAGAAACCTCTGTCCTTGCGCTGCTGGACCTGTCCGCAGCGTTTGACACTATTGATCATTCTATCCTTATTTCTCGTCTCTCTTCTACCTTTGGCATCTCTGGTTCAGCTCTTACCTGGTTCTCATCCTACCTATCTGACCGCAAACAAACTGTCTTTGTCAATGGCCTTCTTTCTTCTCCCAGAGCACTCAAGTACGGAGTCCCTCAGGGCTCGGTGCTTGGGCCAGTTCTGTTCACACTCTATACCCTGCCCCTTTCTGACATCATCAAAGCCCACAACTGCAATTTTCACAAATATGCTGATGACACCCAGCTTCAAGACTCCGCTCCTCCTCGTGACCTGTCTATTATTCTCCACAACTTATCTCTCTGCATTTCCTCCATCAAAGACTGGATGCTCCAAAACAAACTCTGCCTGAATGACAGCAAAACTGAATCCCTCTGTGTGGGTTCTCAGAAGTCACTGTCTCTTGTTTCTGATCACTTTTTGGAGGTGGGTGGGACTGAACTTCCATTTCAAAAGTCTGTTAGGGATCTGGGTGTCTTGATTGACTCAACACTCTCAATGCATGAACAAATCAGTCAGATCTGCCGCTCCTGCAACTTCCAACTGAGAAAGATCTCCTCTGTCCGTAGCTTTCTCACACAAGAGGCTGTCATTCAGCTTGTCACTTCCCTCATTCTAAGCCGTCTCGACTACTGCAACTCCCTGCTTGCAGGACTACCATCTAAACAAATCTCTCGCCTTCAGCGAGTTCAAAACAACGCTGCCCGTCTCATTTTCAGAAAATCCAAGAGAACACATGTTACCTCTCTTTTCATGAAACTCCACTGGCTTCCTGTTGAGTACAGGATCCAGTACAAACTCGCCACTCTCGCTTTCCGTTGCTTTGATGGAACTCTGCCGCCCTATCTCTCATCTCTTCTTCAGATCTACCAACCCTCTCGCTCTCTCCACTCAGGCTCTGAAAAACTTCTCTGCAAACCTAAAACCACCACCAAATCCTTTGGCCAGAGATCCTTCCACTTTCAAGCACCTTCTGTCTGGAATGCTCTGCCGTCATCTCCGTGGCATCACTTCTCTTCCTTCCTTCAAATCTAACCTCAAGACCCATTTTTTCCGTAAAGCTTTTTCAGTGTAGTGCCCCTAGGGCCTGACTGCTTCCTGAGAACCGTTAGTGCATTGTACATATCTGTATAAACTTTTTTGTTGTTGTTGTTTTTTTTCGTCTGCATGAATGTGACTGAATGTCTGGTTTGTGTTGCTGTGCTGTTTTATATCATCTGCTTTTCATCTTTGTTTCTCTTACCTTGATGTATATTACTTTCATTTACATTCTTATTGTCTTTTTTATTTCTATTTTTTAAGGCGCTTTGAGTCTCACTGTGTGGGAGTATTGCGCGGTATAAAAGTGATCTATTATTATTATTATTATTATTATTATTATTATTATTATTATTATTATTATTATTATTATTATTATTATTATTATTATTATTATTATTATTTAGTGACCATCAGTAGTGTCTATCAATACTGTCTATCAGTAGTGTCCATCAGTAGTGACCATCAATAGTGTATATCAGTAGTGTCTATCAGTAGTGTCCGTCAGTAGTGTCCATCAGTAGTGACCATCAGTAGTGTCCATCAGTACTGTCTATCAGTAGTGTCCATCAGTAGTGTCCATCAGTAGTGTCCATCAGTACTGTCTATCAGTAGTGTCCATCAGTAGTGTCCATCAGTACTGTCTATCAGTAGTGTCTATCAGTAGTGTCCATCAGTAGTGTCCATCAGTACTGTCTATCAGTAGTGTCCATCAGTAGTGTCTATCAGTAGTGTCCATCAGTAGTGTCTATCAGTAGTGACCATCAGTAGTGTCTATCAGTAGTGTCCATCAGTAGTGACCATCAGTAGTGTCCATCAGTAATGACCATCAGTAGTGTCTATCAGTAGTGACCATCAGTAGTGTCTATCAGTAGTGACCATCAGTAGTGTCCATCAGTAGTGACCATCAATAGTGTATATCAGTAGTGTCCATCAGTAGTGTCCATCAGTAGTGTCCATCAGTAGTGTCCATCAGTAGTGACCATCAGTAGTGTCTATCAGTACTGTCTATCAGTAGTGTCCATCAGTAGTGACCATCAGTAGTGTCTATCAGTAGTGTCCATCAGTAGTGTCCATCAGTAGTGTCCATCAGTAGTGACCATCAGTAGTGTCCATCAGTACTGTCTATCAGTAGTGTCCATCAGTAGTGTCTATCAGTAGTGTCCATCAGTAGTGTCCATCAGTAGTGTCTATCAGTAGTGTCCATCAATAGTGTCCATCAGTAGTGTCCATCAGTACTGTCTATCAGTAGTGACCATCAGTAGTGACCATCAGTAGTGTCTATCAGTAGCGTCCATCAGTAGTGTCCACCAGTATTATATCAGTAGCGTCCATCAGTAGTGTTTATCAGTAGTGGCCATCAGTAGTGTCTATCAGTAGTGATCATCAGTAGTGTCCATCAGTAGTGACCATCAGTAGTGTCCATCAGTAGCGTCTATCAGTAGTGTCCATCAGTAGTGTCTATCAGTAGTGTCCATCAGTAGTGTACATCAGTAGTGGTCATCAGTAGTGTCTATCAGTAGTGTCCATCAGTAGTGTCTATCAGTAGTGTCCATCAGTAGTGTCTATCAGTAGTGTCTATCAGTAGTGTCCATCAATAGTGTTTATCAGTAGTGGCCATCAGTAGTGTCTATCAGTAGTGTCTATCAGTAGTGTCCATCAGTAGTGTCCATCAGTAGTGTCCATCAGTAGTGACCATCAGTAGTGTCTATCAGTAGCGTCTATCAGTAGTGTCCATCAGTAGTGTCTATCAGTAGTGTCCATCAGTAGTGTCTATCAGTAGTGTCCATCAATAGTGTCTATCAGTAGTGTCTATCAGTAGTGTCCATCAGTAGTGTCCATCAGTACTGTCTATCAGTAGTGTCCATCAGTAGTGTCCATCAGTAGTGTCCATCAGTAGTGTCTATCAGTAGCGTCCATCAGTAGTGTCCATCAGTAGCGTCCATCAGTACTGTCTATCAGTACTGTCTATCAGTAGTGTCCATCAGTAGTGTCCATCAGTAGTGTCCATCAGTAGTGTCTATCAGTAGTGTCTATCAGTACTGTCTATCAGTAGTGTCCATCAGTAGTGTCCATCAGTAGTGTCCATCAATAGTGTCCATCAGTAGTGTCTATCAGTAGTGTCCATCAGTAGTGTCTATCAGTACTGTCTATCAGTACTATCAGTAATGTCTATCAGTACTGTCTATCAGTACTGTCTATCAGTACTGTCTATCAGTAGTGACCATCAGTAGTGTCCATCAGTAGTGACCATCAGTAGTGACCATCAGTAGTGACCATCAGTAGTGTCCATCAGTAGTGACCATCAGTAGTGTCCATCAGTAGTGACCATCAGTAGTGTCCATCAGTAGTGACCATCAGTAGTGTCCATCAGTAGTGTCTATCAGTAGTGTCCATCAGTAGTGTCTATCAGTAGTGACCATCAGTACTGTCTATCAGTACTGTCTATCAGTACTGTCTATCAGTACTGTCTATCAGTACTGTCTATCAGCAGTGACCATCAGTAGTGTCCATCAGTAGTGACCATCAGTAGTGTCCATCAGTAGTGACCATCAGTAGTGTCCATCAGTACTATCAGTAGTGACCATCAGTAGAGTCCATCAGTAGTGACCATCAGTACTGTCCATCAGTACTGTCCATCAGTAGTGTCCATCAGTAGTGACCATCAGTAGTG
>JAWQFJ010007236.1:20000-61311 GCA_034096865.1 Theodoxus fluviatilis
ACTACTGATGGACACTACTGAGAGACAGTACTAATACACACTAGTGATGGTCACTACTGATGGTCACTACTGATGGACACTACTGATGGACAGTACTGATGGACAGTACTGATGGTCACTACTGATGGACTCTACTGATGGTCACTACTGATAGTACTGATGGACACTACTGATGGTCACTACTGATGGACACTACTGATGGTCACTACTGATGGACACTACTGATGGTCACTGCTGATAGACAGTACTGATAGACAGTACTGATAGACAGTACTGATAGACAGTACTGATAGACAGTACTGATGGTCACTACTGATAGACACTACTGATGGACACTACTGATAGACACTACTGATGGACACTACTGATGGTCACTACTGATGGACACTACTGATGGTCACTACTGATGGACACTACTGATGGTCACTACTGATGGACACTACTGATGGTCACTACTGATGGTCACTACTGATGGTCACTACTGATGGACACTACTGATGGTCACTACTGATAGACAGTACTGATAGACAGTACTGATAGACAGTACTGATAGACATTACTGATAGTACTGATAGACAGTACTGATAGACACTACTGATGGACACTACTGATAGACACTACTGATGGACACTATTGATGGACACTACTGATGGACACTACTGATGGACACTACTGATAGACAGTACTGATAGACACTACTGATAGACACTACTGATGGACACTACTGATGGACACTACTGATGGACACTACTGATAGACAGTACTGATAGACAGTACTGATGGACGCTACTGATGGACACTACTGATGGACGCTACTGATAGACACTACTGATGGACACTACTGATGGACACTACTGATGGACACTACTGATAGACAGTACTGATGGACACTACTGATGGACACTACTGATAGACACTACTGATAGACACTATTGATGGACACTACTGATAGACACTACTGATGGACACTACTGATAGACACTACTGATGGACACTACTGATAGACGCTACTGATAGACACTACTGATGGTCACTACTGATGGACACTACTGATGGACACTACTGATGGACACTACTGATAGACACTACTGATAGACACTACTGATGGCCACTACTGATAAACACTATTGATGGACACTACTGATAGACACTACTGATAGACACTACTGATGGACACTACTGATAGACACTACTGATGGACACTACTGATAGACACTACTGATGACCACTACTGATGTACACTACTGATGGACACTACTGATAGACACTACTGATGGACACTACTGATAGACGCTACTGATGGACACTACTGATGGTCACTACTGATGGACACTACTGATGGCCACTACTGATAGACACTACTGATGGACACTACTGATGGACGCTACTGATATAATACTGGTGGACACTACTGATGGACGCTACTGATAGACACTACTGATGGTCACTACTGATGGTCACTACTGATAGACACTACTGATGGACACTACTGATGGACACTACTGATGGACACTACTGATAGACACTACTGATGGACACTACTGATGGACACTACTGATAGACACTACTGATGGACACTACTGATAGACAGTACTGATGGACACTACTGATGGTCACTACTGATGGACACTACTGATGGACACTACTGATGGACACTACTGATAGACACTACTGATGGTCACTACTGATGGACACTACTGATAGACAGTACTGATAGACACTACTGATGGTCACTACTGATGGACACTACTGATGGACACTACTGATGGACACTACTGATGGACACTACTGATATACACTATTGATGGTCACTACTGATGGACACTACTGATGGTCACTACTGATAGACACTACTGATGGTCACTACTGATAGACACTACTGATGGTCATTACTGATGGACACTACTGATGGTCACTACTGATGGACACTACTGATAGACACTACTGATGGTCACTACTGATAGACACTACTGATGGACACTACTGATAGACACTACTGATGGACACTACTGATAGACAGTACTGATGGACACTACTGATGGACACTACTGATAGACACTACTGATAGACAGTACTGATGGACACTACTGATGGACACTACTGATAGACAGTACTGATGGACACTACTGATGGACACTACTGATGGACACTACTGATAGACAGTACTGATGGACACTACTGATGGTCACTACTGATGGACACTACTGACGGACACTACTGATAGACACTACTGATATACACTATTGATGGTCACTACTGATGGACACTACTGATAGACAGTATTGATAGACACTACTGATGGTCACTAAATAATAATAATAATAATAATAATAATAATAATAATAATAATAATAATAATAATAATAATAATAATAATAATAATAATAATAATAATAATAGATCACTTTTATACCGCGCAATACTCCCACACAGTGAGACTCAAAGCGCCTTAAAAAATAGAAATAAAAAAGACAATAAGAATGTAAATGAAAGTAATATACATCAAGGTAAGAGAAACAAAGATGAAAAGCAGATGATATAAAACAGCACAGCAACACAAACCAGACATTCAGTCACATTCATGCAGACGAAAAAAAACAACAACAACAAAAAAGTTTATACAGATATGTACAATGCACTAACGGTTCTCAGGAAGCAGTCAGGCCCTAGGGGCACTACACTGAAAAAGCTTTACGGAAAAAATGGGTCTTGAGGTTAGATTTGAAGGAAGGAAGAGAAGTGATGCCACGGAGATGACGGCAGAGCATTCCAGACAGAAGGTGCTTGAAAGTGGAAGGATCTCTGGCCAAAGGATTTGGTGGTGGTTTTAGGTTTGCAGAGAAGTTTTTCAGAGCCTGAGTGGAGAGAGCGAGAGGGTTGGTAGATCTGAAGAAGAGATGAGAGATAGGGCGGCAGAGTTCCATCAAAGCAACGGAAAGCGAGAGTGGCGAGTTTGTACTGGATCCTGTACTCAACAGGAAGCCAGTGGAGTTTCATGAAAAGAGAGGTAACATGTGTTCTCTTGGATTTTCTGAAAATGAGACGGGCAGCGTTGTTTTGAACTCGCTGAAGGCGAGAGATTTGTTTAGATGGTAGTCCTGCAAGCAGGGAGTTGCAGTAGTCGAGACGGCTTAGAATGAGGGAAGTGACAAGCTGAATGACAGCCTCTTGTGTGAGAAAGCTACGGACAGAGGAGATCTTTCTCAGTTGGAAGTTGCAGGAGCGGCAGATCTGACTGATTTGTTCATGCATTGAGAGTGTTGAGTCAATCAAGACACCCAGATCCCTAACAGACTTTTGAAATGGAAGTTCAGTCCCGCCCACCTCCAAAAAGTGATCAGAAACAAGAGACAGTGACTTCTGAGAACCCACACAGAGGGATTCAGTTTTGCTGTCATTCAGGCAGAGTTTGTTTTGGAGCATCCAGTCTTTGATGGAGGAAATGCAGAGAGATAAGTTGTGGAGAATAATAGACAGGTCACGAGGAGGAGCGGAGTCTTGAAGCTGGGTGTCATCAGCATATTTGTGAAAATTGCAGTTGTGGGCTTTGATGATGTCAGAAAGGGGCAGGGTATAGAGTGTGAACAGAACTGGCCCAAGCACCGAGCCCTGAGGGACTCCGTACTTGAGTGCTCTGGGAGAAGAAAGAAGGCCATTGACAAAGACAGTTTGTTTGCGGTCAGATAGGTAGGATGAGAACCAGGTAAGAGCTGAACCAGAGATGCCAAAGGTAGAAGAGAGACGAGAAATAAGGATAGAATGATCAATAGTGTCAAACGCTGCGGACAGGTCCAGCAGCGCAAGGACAGAGGTTTCTTTATTGTCGGCGGAGGAGAGCAGGAGGTCAGAGATGTGAAGTAAAGCAGTTTCAGTGGAGTGGTTTTTCTTGTAGGCGGACTGGAACGTGTCAAGCAGGCCGTTGGCTAGAAGGTGTTCTTGAAGTTGGGACAGAATGACTTTTTCTAGTAGTTTTGAAACAAAGGGAAGATTCGAAATGAGACGGAAGTTTTTCAAACACTCAGGGTCAAGTCCAGACTTTTTCAAAAGGGGAATGACTACTGATGGTCACTACTGATAGACACTACTGATGGACACTACTGATAGACAGTACTGATGGACACTACTGATAGACACTACTGATAGACACTACTGATAGACACTACTGATAGACACTACGGATGGACACTACTGATAGACACTACTGATGGACACTACTGATAGACACTACTGATAGACACTACTGATAGACAGTACTGATGGACACTACTGATGGTCACTACTGATAGACACTACTGATGGACACTACTGATGGACACTACTGATGGACACTACTGATGGACACTACTGATAGACAGTACTGATAGACAGTACTGATGGACACTACTGATAGACAATACTGATAGACAATACTGATGGACACTACTGATAGACACTACTGATAGACACTACTGATGGACACTACTGATGGACACTACTGATGGTCACTACTGATGGACACTACTGATGGACACTACTGATAGACAGTACTGATGGACACTACTGATGGTCACTACTGATGGACACTACTGATGGTCACTACTGATGGACACTACTGATGGTCACTACTGATGGACACTACTGATAGACACTACTGATGGACACTACTGATAGACACTACTGATGGACACTACTGATGGACACTACTGATAGACACTACTGATGGACACTACTGATAGACACTACTGATGGACACTACTGATGGACACTACTGATAGACAGTACTGATGGACACTACTGATGGACACTACTGATGGACACTACTGATAGACACTACTGATGGACAGTACTGATGGACACTACTGATGGACACTACTGATGGACACTACTGATAGACACTACTGATGGTCACTACTGATAGACACTACTGATAGACACTACTGATAGACACTACTGATGGACAGTACTGATGGACACTACTGATGGACACTACTGATAGACACTACTGATAGACACTACTGATGGACACTACTGATGGACACTACTGATGGACACTACTGATAGACAGCACTAATAGACAGTACTGATAGACACTACTGATAGACACTACTGATGGACACTACTGATAGACAGCACTGATAGACAGTACTGATAGACACTACTGATGGACACTACTGATGGACACTACTGATAGACAGCACTGATAAACAGTACTGATGGACAATACTGATAGACACTACTGATGGACACTACTGATAGACACTACTGATAGACAGTACTGATGGACAGTACTGATGGACACTACTGATGGACACTACTGATAGACAGTACTGATGGACACTACTGAGAGACAGTACTGATAGACACTACTGATAGACACTACTGATAGACAATACTGATATACACTACTGATAGACAGTACTGATGGACAGTACTGATGGACACTACTGATGGACACTACTGATAGACACTACTGATGGACACTACTGATAGACACTACTGATATACATCACTGATAGACACTACTGATAGACACTACTGATAGACACTACTGAGAGACAGTACTGATAGACACTACTGATAGACACTACTGATAGACAATACTGATAGACACTACTGATAGACAGTACTGATGGACACTACTGATAGACACTACTGATAGACAGCACTGATAGACACTACCGATAGACACTACTGATAGACACTACTGATAGACAGTACTGATGGACACTACTGATAGACACTACTGATAGACACTACTGATAGACACTACTGATAGACACTACTGATAGACACTACTGATAGACACTACTGATAGACAATACTGATAGACAGCACTGATGGACACTACTGATAGACAGCACTGATAGACACTACTGATAGATACTACTGATAGACACTACTGATAGACAGTACTGATGGACACACTTTTCGTCAACCAGCACCGAGACCTGGGGTTGCTGGGGAAAGATGATGGAGAGCTATTACAAAGGCAACACCAATCACAATCCCTGTCACTGCTCCCTCTTCCTGATCCCCGCAGCTGTTGCGTGTGATTACCGAAGCATACTTGTCTGCCGGCATCGATCTTCTGGATATTAAAAAATCACTTCTGTGAGGGAGATGGAAAAACATTTGCCGTGTATCAGCCCTACTTCGGATCAGTTACTTCGTAAAAAGACAATTGTCGAGTCGTAAATGCGTATCGACTGCCACGTTGATCAAAACGGCGTGACGTCATCAAAAAGAGCGCCAACACCCAAAGCCGAGACGTAGCTTTGAGCCATTGTACATGATATGATTAAGATTTGCCACGCAGACGATGTTAGATTTTTGTGTCTTCGTCATTATTTGGGGGTGTCTTATTCTCACCCAAATGCTCTGTGAAACTTTTTGTGATATCGTAATGCAAGCCAATAATAAAACATGGAGATTTTCTGGACATCAGTTGACGTCAGTGCGTTGCAAAGCTTATCTGTAAATGGTATACAATGATCATCTTATGTATTTCAGGAGATCACCCAAGTTCTAGTACACTACCTAAGATGACAAAACTCTGTCGACCAGTTTGTTGATAGTCAAATTATGTTTTCTATCGGTTTATGTCAATTTGCCTCCATTGTCTCCCCTCGTGTGCTAGGAGTAAGAATACACGCTCCAGCATATCTCCCTAAACGATTCCTAAAGGGCGAATAACAAGGGAAAATCGACCAACCAGCCCTGTTATTTTTCTTGACCAGTGGCATTACATAGCCCACAAAGGCTGACAGGCCGTAAAACTTCCTTCCTTCCTTCCTCCCTTTCTTCCCTCCTTCCTTCCTTCCTCCCTTTCTTCCCTCCTTCCTGCCTTCATTCATTCATTCATCCATGTCTCCACAACGAAGCTTGTATTTTACAAGTTGCTTCCCAAACGAGATAGTTCCCTGTGGACAATCAGTATTGGTGTCGTATCTACATGAAAAGCCAAAGCTGTTTACAGGGAAATGACAAATGCATAGATACATACAGACGCATTCACAGACTGACTGGCTAGCTGGCTGGCTTGCTTGCGGACTGACTGTCTGATCTGACTGGACTGACTCACTGACTGACTCTTTCACTGACCGTCCCACTGACTGACCGAGTGGACTGACTTGACTGACTTGACTGACTGACTATACACTGCGAATCACGACGACATGGTCTACACATTACATGCACATGTATACGTAGTATAATCGTACTCGAATAACTTTTTTAATACAAAAATTAAATACGTATTTTACATTACTTCAAATTATCGATATGCCATGATGTCCAGTCTCTTGCAAATATTTTGCCATGTACTTTTCCCTTGTATAAGATTACATTTAGCAACCAAAAAAATAAAATTCGTTGCTTTCTCAACATATGCACAAGAAGGATGTTTTGTTTTTCGTCTCAGAGAGAGAGAGAGAGAGAGAGAGAGAGAGAGATGCATGCACACACACAAACGCGCGCGCGCGCGCGCACACACACACACACACACACGCACACACACACACACACACCACACACACACACACACACACATGCATGTAGACTGACAGACAAGACAGATAGACAGACAAACAGACAGACACACAGACAGACACACATAAACACACACACACACACACACACACACACACAGATAGACACACATACAGACATACTCACAGACACCTACTGACACACAGACAGACACACATACAGACATACACACAGACACCTACTGACACACAGACAGACACACAGACAGACACACATAAACACACACACACACACAGATAGACACACAGACAGACAGACACACAGACACCTACTGACACACAGACAGACACACATAAACACACACACACACACACAGATAGACACACATACAGACATACACACAGACACCTACTGACACACAGACAGACACACATACAGACATACACATGCAGAAAGACACACAGCACGAACACCTGCTCGCGCGCAGTTCAACATATGTTAAGAAGTTACCTGCAGTGAGAAATGTGCATAACAACAAAGAACAATTGGAAAAAAAGTGACACACACTCATGAGGATTCATTCCAGACTGGAATGGAAGACAGGCAAGACAAAGAAGAATGCTACGTTATTGGAGTCAATAATGCGAGCTAAGGAAAAACATCCAGCTTATTTTGCACAGCTGTCACACCCTTCTCCAAACATCTTTTCAAATCTCCGTCCCTCAACAAGTTTCATCTCGCCCAGGTGAGACCCGCCAAATGTCACCGTGAGCTTACTATGGTGCATTGAGAATCAGTTCTTAGAAACAGATTGTTCAATAAATTTGTCCGCGTTGGTAAAGAAACACGGTAGTGAAACGTTTTGATGTGAGATGAAGGATCAATCATGAACACAAACAATCCACTCTTCGATTCGAAGTGATTTTGTGAGATGTTCTGTGTGTCCTTCACATTATGTTAAGGAACAGGTTAAGCAGTAAGATTATGTCTTTCGTTCTCCTTTTTTCTCCAGCTATTAGCATAAATGTTGTCTCTGGAAATTTGACCTCTTGTCCAAATGTCCCTCTCAGCAGAGGGTGAGATACCATGGCATCACCCCGCCAAACTGGATGTTTACAGTTGATTGGTACCATGGTTAGTACAATAGTGGCCAGTAAGAGCTATATGTTGATACTTGCTTAAAACAGCTGTGTCATCCAATGGTATGCAAATCATTGATCCTATTTACTCTAGCCTTACAATGTTACATGATGAGTTGCATTTCAAACATTTGCCAGGCATATCACAATAGGTAAAAAAAGAAAAGACTCAATAAGCAAAAACCGTAATATTCATAAATCATTTTGCAAAATAAATCTTTGCAGCAAAGATTAAGTTTTTTTAGAATTGTCCATGTTTTCTCAAATACGCAGCATGTATGACACAATCTGTGTGAATCGTATCCATGGCATGAAAACGTAGACACTCCACTAGAGGCACATGAACACACACGACGAGTTCCGTCTATGCTGCCTCCGACAAAACATCTCATGGGAGGACAAAATCCCCAATACAGTTTTTCTTTGGCGGGCTTAGACCTGTAACAGTAAAGTCCTCATGAATGTCTCGCTGCCATTGGTTGCCCATTTGGTCTGAATGGAGAACGACCTTCCCCCAGTAAGGCGCTACAGGGAAGGCTTGAGGGAGTTTCTGAAGGCGTGCAACATTTCAGCTGCAAGGTGGGATTCTCTGCAGTGGATGGTTGTGCCCAGCGCTGGGCTGTCTCACAGATTATCACAGCATTCGAGGAGCGGTGATTATGCAGCCTCGACCAGAAGCAAGGGGTTCGTGAAAAGAAGAGGATTGACAAGGATGCCGTTGTCCCTTGCTTGATGTGCGACCCCCTCTGTGCATTGCAGTTAGGGCGGCCATTGCACCTTCGTCGTCACTGACGTCGTCGTCACTCGCCGCGCACACCCAGGAAGTATCGTTGCAAAGAGGACCGAGACTAAAGGCGCATTTGTTAGGCGTAGAATCTCGAGAGAATCTCGAGGGCTAGGTGTTGCCTACGTTTCTTGCTCATTAGCCGTAGGTGCGTCTCGCTCGCCCTCGACTAGCCATCGAGGCGAGCCACATGTCTAACAAAAAGCGCCCTAAATCCCTTGCGAAGCAGGGCGCTGATTGATTGTCTGAAGTAGCTGCTAGCCACTCAGCTATATGATACCAATGACGTCTCTGATGACATTATACTTTAGTTCAGTTGTGCGCACATTTTCTTTCCTGCGTTGTTTTTGCTGATTGTTGAGAAATTCGGCGCCGCGGAAATTTAGAACGCATCAGTTCTTCACGCTCACAGTTTGCAAGAGAATCAGTTCTTCTGAAGAAAATGTCTCTGATATAAAAACCGCTGGCGCTGAACCTCCAGGTTTTGGCATTTAAAAAAAGATCGGGTTCGAACCCGCAACCTCTCGAGAAAAGAGGGGGGAAACACACACACACATAAAACCCCCCAAAAAACACAACCTCTCGAAAAAAGAGAAGAAAAAAAAAGTTTCAGCGCAGAATCAAACCTGGTCATGCATGACCAAGAGTCGAACGCTCTACCAGCTGAGCCATTAGAGAATTGCTATGACAGAGTGTTTGTAAAGCATGTAAATCCAATTCTAAGCTATCGGCCCAGGAACAATCAACCATATATTTTAAACATGATGGATAGGTTCAGGAAGCTCCTATTATGACATGTTTTGCATTCCTTTGGCATGTCATAGACGCTGAATTAACACTCACACAGTCACACAGAGGAGGAAGTGTATTATAGATGTTCAACCCAGACATGTGCATTCGTACTCATTCAGTGATTCACGCACACACCGTGTGTGGTACTGCTACCGAGTACCGTCATTCTACAAGCAATGAGTCAATCCTGTTAACACGATTCATAACTGGTAGGTTTTTAGGCTAGATGCGCTTCGAAAAGTTGCAGAAAATCTGATGGTGGTAACAATCTGACGGTATAACAAGTTTTGACAAGGAAAAAACCAAGCAAGTAATCATTCTGACCGTTGTCAGCCATGTTCACCACGACAACGGCAGGATTCTAACGCATCATGAAGAAGGCTGAAATGGTCGGTGTCGGTGGTTGTTGTGACTCTTGACCGGTACTGTACTCCATGCACCTTAACGGTCCGTATGATTCGGGTGTAATCTTAAGCTTAACGACGTTTATTGGCAGTATTACACCCGAATCACACATAGACCGCAGGGCGTGCCTTCGGATAACAACTCCTTCTACAGGTCCGCTCAGCCAAAATATGGACGATGTTTCCATATTATATTATGATAGTACATGGTATTGGGGATTGAAAACAACAAAGTTCCCTCTTCGATCGTATCTATTAAACAGTGAAAAATGACTTTTAAAAGTGCGAATTTGTATGATTCAAAACTATACAGGAGTTACTTCCCGTGACACATTTTCGTAGTTTTGGCCAATCAGAAATTAGGTCAGATTTACTGCGGAGATTTCACCATGGCAGCGTGTGCATGGGCCAATTTGTAAACAGTGGCTACATCAAGCTTTTTAAACTTGAAAAATTCTATGAGGTAGGCTGTGTAGCATTTTAATAGTTCCTAGTGCTAGACTTGCATGCGTGGCGGCTATTATGCAGTCTAGGTGCAGCAGGTTGGGTTATACATAGTAGGGCTGTCTTTCCAGAAGTAGTCTAAAGTACTAGCCTTGAAGTTGTCGACAGTGTTCGCAGATACGGCGTATTCACCCTTCTCAAAAAATCTCCTCGCAAATGACGTCACGTTATACGACGTCAAATGATGACGTCACAGATTTTGCAAAATGGAGTCTGTTGAATTGTTTTCATTGAAACACCAAAATGTAAAAAAAGTCACTTTCTTTTCAAACCTCGATTCTGAAAATTTGATAATATTGAATGGGACCTAACTTCCAGTCAGTGTGCAAAATCTCAAGGAAATCCGTCCAGTAGTTTTTGAGATATAGGCCGTGGAGACGGGACAGACAGACAGACAGACACACAGACAGATAAAGTCTGTAGGACCTCCAGTAAACCTGGAGGGATAAAATAGGTCAGTATTTAAACGCAACGCGCAAGAATGCAATGAATCTTTTTATAGGTCACAATCAACAAAAAACCGCGCGAAATGAATCATGTGTACCGACCAATCAGCGCCCGGTTTCGTAAGGTATTTACATGCGCGTTACAAATAGTCACTGAGTTTTCCTATTTTCTGCACGTGTGCAGCAACTCCTTTATAAGTCAATAGACTTACCGGGTTGTTTTTGCGCATGTGCGACAAAGCGGATTGTTGGGATGATGTTGATAAGGAGGAGGAGGAGGAGGAGGAGGAGGAGGAGGAGGAGGAGGAGGAGGAGGAGGAGGAGGAGGAGGAGGAGGAAGACGAGGAGGAGGAGGAGGAGGAGGAGGAGGAGGAGGAGGAGGAGGAGGAGGAGGAGGAGGAGGAGGAGGAGCAGGAGGAGGAGGAGCAGGAGGAGGAGGAGCAGGAGGAGGAGGAGGTCGAGGACGAGGAGGACGAGGAGGAAGACGAGGAGGAAGACGAGAAGGAGGAGGAGGAGGAGGAGGAGGAGGAGGACGAGGAGGAGGAGGACGAGGAACAGGAGGAGGACGAGGACGAGAACGAGCAGGAACAGGAGAAGGAGCAGGAGGGGCAGGAAGTGTAAGAGGAAGAGGAGCAGAAGGAGCAGAAGGAGGAGAAGGAGCAAGAAAACAAAAGAAACAGGAGCAGATGCAGGCGGGGAGAAGCAGTTGCAGGAGGACGACCAGAACCAAGAAGAGTAAAGTAAACAACAGCAGCAGTGTGGATTTCATTTTGCGCTCCATACATCTCGTCTGCTGCTAAACGCGACCTCAGACTCTGGACAGTGTGTCGAGGGCAAGTCGATACCACGGGCTCAGCCCTGTAATCACGTTGGCAGCGAACACCACATAGCTTGGACCAAAAACGATGCGGCCATGAACATGTCGCCCCGTCTCTGAAAAATGGATTACTTGTCATGAGGGTGGAGAGAATCAATGTGCACCAAGTGCATGCAGCGAGATTTACTGCACCATGTGCGTAATAAACTCTGGTAAAGAGCTTCTCATCGAATAATGATCTCTAATGTCCGTTGGTAAGTACAAGTGAATGTTCTGGTGTTCTCTGCCCTGCGAAAATATTTTGACCATCTGTTCATTGCAAAGTTTTGTGTGCTTACGTGCGCGCGTGAGTGTGTGTGTGTGTGTGTGTGTGTGTGTGTGTGTGTGCGTTTGTCTGCAGTGGCGGGGATCAGTGTTTCCGCAAATCCTGACAAAGTCACTCGCACTGTTCACGTACCACATACAAAAGTGCGCGTGCTGCGTAAAGTGTCACGAGTGTGCTGCTTGTGTGGCTATAAGATGTGGCGCCATAAAAGGTAACACGCACTTAATCAATGAACGGCCTTGCTACACGGCTGCATCGTCAAAGCCATGCAGCTTTGCAAGGCAAAGAACAAAACAAAATCAGACCCCAAAAATTTTCGTCGGAGTTCGGATTTCAGCAGCTGTGGTGAGCTATGCCCTTTGCAGCGTATAAACGTCTGACACAGGAACACCTGGGAACGTAACGACATTTTAATCTGCGTCAAGGACTTTAAAAACTTTTGCCCACTGGATGGACTACCTGTGTCGCCTCCGAGAGATTTGCACCAAGTGGCGTCCCCTTGTCAAAATGTGGATGGATGGATGGATAGATGGATGGATGATTGATGAATGGATGGATGGATGGATGGATGGATGGATGGATGGATGGATGGACGGATGGATGGATGGATGCGTAGATGGATGGATGCATGGATGCGTAGATGGATGGATGGATGGATGGATGTGTGGATGGATGGATGCATGAACGCGTAGATGGATGGATGCATGGATAGATGAATGGATGCATGGATGGATGGATGGATTGATGGATGGATGGATGGATTAATGATGGATGGATGTATCGATGGATCGATGGATGGATGGAAGGATGGAAGGATGGATGAATGGATGGATAATGGATGGATGGATGGATGGATGGATGGATGGATAGAAGGATGGATGGTGGGTGGACGAATAATGGAGTTTTGTGGTCTATCGGCCTCTGTAGGCTACGTAAGGCCATGCGCCAGGAAAATTGATAGAAACAAATTACAGTTAACGTACATCAAGTCACTAATATCCTTTGTTATTCGCTTCCTTTGAATCGCGTAAAGAGACGTGGTGGGTGAATTCTAAACAAACAAACACACACACACACACACACACACACACACACACACACACACACACTCACACACACACACACACACTCACGCCCGTTCCACAGGGAACATTTATTTTCGCACAAGTGAGATTGCTGGCGATATCAAATTTTTCAAAAGTCTTCCGAGGACGATTTAATGTTATTTCATTACAATATTAAGCTCCGTTTCAAATTTTTTTGGCATGTTAGCATTTATGTCTCCACGTGGTATGTCACTTTGCATCATGGACGCGTGGCAATCGTAATACTTAATAAAACAAAAATCATGACTGATTTATTACCCACAATGCATCGGTCACCTCTGCGAAAAAAGGTTTTGATTGTACATTCACATCCAAACAGCAGGTCGCTTCAAATGTCTGGCATGCACAAGCATACAAAGAGTCAACAGACCATCCATCGTAATGGAAAATTCAAAATCTCAGAAAAAAGATAAACGAGTATTGCATTTTTTAAAGCAAGGTGGTTTGACTAAACTCATTCTTTCTGGGCGTAGCTGCCAAAAGTTAATCAGCTGATTGTCATCACACACACACACACACACACACACACACACACACACACACACACACACATACACACACACACACATACATACACACACACACACACACACACACACACACACACATAGAGACAGTTGCTGTGTATCCAGCTGTGGTGTCCGGACACTTTTCCCCCGGTATTTCTTCCCCGTCACTTCTCCCCGTCTTTTTGTCTCAAGTCATTTCTCCCCTGAACACTTCTTCCTTCACCCCACCCCCTCCCTCTTTTCCCATTCTCCCGTGTGCTCATTTATCCTTTTCGCCACCGAACTTTTGTATAGAGTCATCACCCACAACCTCCACATACCACGAGAAGAGGTATCATCCCCTTCACGGCTTTTCCTTCCTGTCTTCTATCAACTGCTTTTTTCTGTTCAAGGTTCTTTCCTTAATAAACTCAATAAAACTCACTGAAACATATACAATTCCTGCTACTTATACACTCACATCACTCAGAAAAATCTTTCGGACAAATGTTCATGAAGACTTTGAAGTTTTTCACTATGTACGAATGACTTCATAACTTTTGCATCATTCTGGAAACATCGTTCCACTTTTTCAAATACGCTCACAAGAAAATATTCATCTAGAAAGAAATAGAGGGAGAGATTGTCTTCGGAAAAAATATGCGGGGCGAAATGTCCAGGGGAGAAATGACCTCAAGGTCATATCTTGGGGGGAAAGAACTGGGAGGAGTAGAAACTTAGAGGGAAAGAAACTAGGAGGAGTAGAAACTTGGAGGGGAAGAAATTTGGAGGGGAAAAAACTTGGAGGGGGAGAAACTTGGAGGGGGGAAACTTGGAGGGGGAGAAACTTGGAGAGAGAGAGAGTAATGGCCTAGGGGTGGAAACTTGGACGGGAAGAAACTTAGGAGAGGTTCAAACTTGGAGAGGGAGAAATGACGAGGGGATCAATGACCTCGAGGTAGAAACTTGGAGAAGGAGAAGTGACCTCAAGATGGAAACTTGGAGAGTGAGAAACTTGGAGAGGGAGAAATGACCTCGGGGTCGAAACTTGGAGAGGGAGAAACTTGGAGAGGCAGAAACTTTGAGAGGAATAGATGACCTCGGGGTCAAAACTTGGAAAGGGAGAAACTTGGAGAGGAAGAAACTTGGAAAGGGAGAAACTTGGAGAGGAAGAAACTTGGAGGGAGAAACTTGGAGAGGGAGAAATGACCTCGGGGTCGAAACTTGGAGAGGGAGAAACTTGGAGAGGCAGAAACTTTGAGAGAAATAGATGATCTCGGGGTCGAAACTTGGAGAGGGAGAAACTTGGAGAGGGAGATATGACGAGGGGAGAAATGACCATGGGGTAGAAACTTGGAGAGGGAGAAACTTGGCGAGGGAGAAACTTTAAGAGGGAGATTTGACGAGGGGAGAAATGACCTCGGGGTAGAAACTTTGGGGGTGGGGGTGACTGGGGAAGAAAAGGCAGGAAGGGAAGTGTTCGAGGAACTTGAATGTAAGCAAACCGATTGAAGAATGCATTGACCAGTCGACACAGTGCAGGATGCACCGGAATGACCTTGTTTTTTGTTTTGTTTTGTTTTGTTTTGTTTTGTTTTGGTTTGGTTTGGTTTTGTTTTGTTTTGTTTTGTTTTTGTTGTTTTGTTTTTTGTTTTGTTTTGTTTTGTTTTGTTTTGTTTTTTGTTTTGTTTTGTTACGTTTTGTTTCGTTTTGTTTTGTTCGAAAATGTGGCTACTTTTTAACACCAGTGCCAGGAAATCAGTGGCAGGAGATCTGGGGTGAACACCTGAAGCGAGGGAGGTAATCCATTTAAAAAGGCTTCAAACGTTATAAAAATAGGGTTCTCCGTCTTTTTGCAAGAGTTTTCCATGACCTGCGGAACAAATAAATTACACAAGTTGAAGGGATTGCATGAGCTCGATGGTGTGTCCACGAATTGATGGGACACATCTACGAAATACGATTCTGCAGATGGTAAGGTATAGTTTTATGTAGCGTTTTAGCACCAATTACTACTTCATGCCGCTTTACACTTTACCTCCTTGTCACTGGGCCGCTTGATCAATCCTTCACGGACACACGACGACAGACAGACAAGACACGAGCAGACAGGTAGCAGTGCTACCTCCACTCACTGGGGAGCATCCCAACCCAATGCTGGCTCGTGGCCGCAAACAAAAGAGTCAATCGCACTATAATGTGCCAGCGCTGTCCTCATAGTTACCCGGTTTTGCTTCTGATGGCGAGAAATAATGTGAGTTACGCGCCCTGCTCAAGGGTGACAACACTGGGAACCACGCAGCATCGAACGCCCCACCCACTAGCCACAAGTGCCTACAGGACAAGAGCGCTAACCACTGGGCCACCGAGTTAGATCGCTAATACGCAGAAGCATGTATGTTTTCCCCCGGGTTTCGCAAAAAGGATCTTAATAAATTGGAAGGAAAAAAAATGCAAAAGGTGCTCAGTACGGATAAGTGTTCATACTTTCTACTAATGTTCGTCGAGTTCAATCCGGCATACGGCGAAAGTCCCGACTTCACTGCGTTTCGTACATACCCTCAAGGCCTCTCATCTGCTTTCCTTTCATGGCAGCCATGAAGTTCCTATCGAATTCCAGAAGAGTTACAGGAGATTTTTTTTCTTTGTGGACCTTTAACTACATGTGCGCCGCTACAATAAATTCAGTACCTGTTTTTGCTTTGCTTTCATCCGAGCGCATGTCCTAACCATCCTGGAAGATGAAGAGCCCAACCCACGGGCAGCACCAGACTAGTCCCCGAATCCCTGTCCAACTGTTATGGGACTGTGTCCTATAGGCCAAGTATTTCGTCAGTCCCTAATCCTGATTTTTAAGAAAAGGCACAAACGAAAAAGAAAAAATCCAAAACAAATAATAGGATATAAATGAAAAGGTATTTAGTTTGAATGACTATCCCTTTTTCATCTCGTTTATTTGAGTCCAGTTTGATGTAAAAGACTATTTCTCGGATTGTTCTATCTTAAGGCTTGTTTCTAGTACGATGAAACGTTGGTGCTCTGTTTGTAACAACGTAATGGAAAACGTTTACTTTTTCTAGTGTGTCCATTTCATCCGTTCCATCCTCGGCTGTGGAACCCTCATCTTCTAGACTAATGAGCCAAGTTCTAGTTGAGATAGGAATAGATTACTGGGACCTAATCGTCTAGTGTGATCAGCCGATAGTTATCTCTTTTGTGTTCAGAGGCAGTGAATGGGTCCCTAGAGGATGCGACAAACCTCTCGTAGATCTGAAGGAGAACGTCCGTGTAACAACTCCCAAGCAACATCTCTACATTTATGCATCAGTCATACCATGAACAGTCTAGCATACTTTTCGCATCTGTACAAATAGTGTGTTTTCGGATTTACTCGAAACTTTAAAAATCAACTCGTCATTCCATTTTTCCTCATGTAAACTGAATCAATGGCGAATATAACAACTTCACTCCGGGAATGTGGATGCTGTAGCTGACAATTCATCTTGGATTTCCTTTTTTTATACGACTCATAAAGCAATCTTTGGCAGAGATAGTACTGCGCCGTGGATTCTTGTGACAGCCCCTCCTTGCACGCTTAATCTTCCTTTCCCTTAAGTACTTAAACCCCGTCCACACCATCACGTCATGTCGTCCTCTTGCTGGATCACGTCGTTTCTATGTCTGTCAGTCCAGGTTAGTTCTTCATCCTCCCTCCCTCTCGGAGAACCGTATGCGTAATATTGCTTTCGATTTGTCGTGGTAAGGAGTTAAAGGGTTCAAAATCATTCAATGTCAAACGAAGACAGCTGGGTGACAAGTGGCTTCAAGGAGGCGCGTCCCTTCACTTTCCGCCAGCTTTGAAAATGCTTGCGAGAGTCAATTGGGGGATGGCGGAATTCACTGCTTAATTCAATGGCTTGACGCTCAGATCTGCGGGTTTTGATCCATCCAGAAGTGCGCTCTTTTGAGAACGGCGTGTTCCCTCCGGCCACGTGTTAGATCAATCGTAGAAAATCGGATTTTTCTTCTTCAAGTCTGCAGCTGTTATTCCAAGGTAAACATCACCGGTGCCCCACGCTTCGCTGCAAAGAGTGCCTGTAGGGAAAAGGAAGAAAGTATTTTTCACACTCACCGGCAGATTAGACTTGGACGTCCTCGCATCAAGGTAAGACGACAGCGAGAGAGAGAAAGAGAGAGAGGGGGGGGGGAGGGGGGAAGAGAGAGAGAGAGAGAGAGATAAAGAAAGAAAGAGAAAGAGAAAGAAAAAGAAAGAGAGTTAAAGAAAGAGAGACAAAGCGAGAGAGATAAAGAAAGAGAGGCATAAAGAAAGTGATAAAGAGAGAGATAGAGAGACATAAAGAAAGAGAGAGATAGAGAGAAAGAGAGAGAGATAGACATAAAGAGAGAAATAAAGAGAGACAGAGAGAGAGAGAGAGAGAACAATGCAATTGTCTTGTCTTTTCATTCGCACCACTCTGCCACGCTATGTTTGTGAGGTTAAAAAAAAGCTTTTCATATTCAGTACAAATACTCTCTGAAAAGCCATAAGGAAGGTGCTTAAAAAGTACGCCCATGTTGAAAATGTGGTTTTCTAGAAAACACTACTTGCTAGCATCTTCACGTTACTTGAATATTAGAGATGTCCTTTTGCCTGAGCAGAGTGTGTTTGTTCCCTTGTCCTTGCTTGCAGCGCCGCCACCTCGATAGCCTCTCTATTACGTCTGTTCCTGTGTTTCTTTCGGCCCCCCACCTCTTCCTTTATACCCTGGGCAAACGTGCCTCTAAGCTCCATTGAGGTCACCATCAGTTTGCAAGGTTTGGATTCACGATTCTTTTAAGGCGTCGTCCTGGATCATTCTTCATGACACCATGAAGGCTGGGCACAGGCCGACAGAGAACAGTTGGCTAGAGAAGAGAACATTACAGAATGATTGTACACTTAGCATTCTTAACCTACTTGCAGCTGTGCAGCGTTGTCTACGACGGAGAACGACAAGTTGCTTAGTTCACCCAGTGCCCCTTAGTGAATTGACTGGTTAAAGTAACAGAGGAAGGAAGAAAGCCTCATGAAAGAAACAAATCCACATTTTGTCTTTTTACCAAGTGCTACTTTGGGCTGGAAAAAGTTCCAACCTCATATGCAATGAAGCCTACCATGAGACAAGGAGAGGGCACTGTGAGGGAAGTTAATCCTGCTCTAGAGGAAGTGGAAGGACGATGTTCTCCACTAAGGGAAGCCCGCAAGTCTCGCGCATATGCAGCCATATTTATTGTCACGCGGGCCAATCCCAGTTTTTCAACCACAAAAGGTTGACTTACGTTGTCCCTGGTGGATATTTCAGTCAGATAACGGATTTATCCCTCCAGGTTCACTGGAGGTCCTCACAGCTTTATCCCTCCAGGTTCACTGGAGGTCCTCACAGCTTTATCCCTCCAGGTTTACTGGAGGTCCTCACAGCTTTTATCCCTCCAGGTTTACTGGAGGTCCTCACAGCTTTTATCCCTCCAGGTTCACTGGAGGTCCTCACAGCTTTTATCCCTCCAGGTTCACTGGAGGTCCTCACAGCTTTATCCCTCCAGGTTTACTGGAGGTCCTCACAGCTTTATCCCTCCAGGTTTACTGGAGGTCCTCACAGCTTTATCCCTCCAGGTTCACTGGAGGTCCTCACAGCTTTATCCCTCCAGGTTCACTGGAGGTCCTCACAGCTTTATCCCTCCAGGTTTACTGGAGGTCCTCACAGCTTTATCCCTCCAGGTTCACTGGAGGTCCTCACAGCTTTATCCCTCCAGGTTCACTGGAGGTCCTCACAGCTTTATCCCTCCAGGTTCACTGGAGGTCCTCACAGCTTTATCCCTCCAGGTTCACTGGAGGTCCTCACAGCTTTATCCCTCCAGGTTCACTGGAGGTCCTCACAGCTTTATCCCTCCAGGTTCACTGGAGGTCCTCACAGCTTTATCCCTCCAGGTTCACTGGAGGTCCTCACAGCTTTATCCCTCCCGGTTTACTGGAGGTCCTCACAGCTTTATCCCTCCAGGTTTACTGGAGGTCCTCACAGCTTTATCCCTCCAGGTTTACTGGAGGTCCTCACAGCTTTATCCCTCCAGGTTCACTGGAGGTCCTCACAGCTTTATCCCTCCAGGTTTACTGGAGGTCCTCACAGCTTTATCCCTCCAGGTTTACTGGAGGTCCTCACAGCTTTATCCCTCCAGGTTTACTGGAGGTCCTCACAGCTTTATCTGTCTTGTCTGTCTGTTAACGGCTGATATCTCAAAACCTACTGGACGGATTTCCTTGACATTTTGCACACTTACTGGAAGTTAGGTCCTATTGAATGAATCAAATTTTCAGAATCGAGGTTTGAAAAAAAAGTGACTGTTTTAGGCCGTAAACTCGAAAACACCCCCCTAAAATGTCAGTTGGCGGAATTACGATATTTCGCCTTTTCCTTCACTCCCGTCGCCAGCAGCGTTTCTCCCACGCTGTACGAGCGCTCACCAATTACATAAATAGTTTTCGTGATCCTCCCCAGAAAAAAATCGCCTTTTGCTTTAAAAAATACCGTTTTTACAGTCAACATTGTCCACCCGCGCGGCAGGTCCAACTCTTTGAACAGCCACTCCGTCTGAGCGCAACACTACCAAGTTCTGATCGCGTAACCTAATGGCAGAAATATACCTTGAGTATCCTAAAATGTACAAGACCACTCAAATTTCATGAACTATCATCCATTTTTCTACAATTTATACAGTGCAAATACGAACCGAGGGAGTTTACAAAAGAACGTTATGATTGCTTTACAAACAGTCACGTCAGTTCCCGAATGGCTCATCTAGTAGAGCGTTGGACTATTGTATTGTTAGGTCATGCGTGAACGGGTTGGAATCCGCGCTGAAACTTTTTTCTCCCATCTTTTTTCGAGAGGTTGCGGGTTCGAACCCGACCTGTTTTTTTGTGTTTGTTTTTTCTCCCTCTTTTCTCGAGAGGTTGCGGGTTCGAACTCGATCTCTTTTTTTAATGCCAAAACCTGGAGGTTCAGTGCCAGCGGTTTTTATCCCTCCAGGTTTACTGGAGGTCCTCACAGCTTTATCTGTCTGTCTGTGTGTCTGTCTGTCAGTCCCGACTTAACGGCTGATATCTCAAAAACTACTGGTCGGACTTCCTTGACATTTTGCACACTTACTGGAAGTTAGGTCCGAATGAATGTTTCAAATTTGCAAAGAAGGCAAGGGACGGAACTCTGTCCCGACTCAAGGGAAGTTTTGACGTCGAATAACGTGACGTAATTTCGAGGAGATTGGACATTGGTGAAGGAGAAAAAAAGATGTTTTATACCTCCAGGTTTACTGGAGGTCCTCACAGCTTTATGGATTAGTTCACTCGGTAGCGCGTCGAATATTTTTTTGTCGCTGGGACATGCTTGGTTGTAGGGGATGCGCGTACGGGTTCGAATGTGCATGGTATTCAAGAGAGAGAGAGAGAGAGAGAGACACCCCACCCGTTGTACACGTGAGAGGTTGCGGGTTCGAACCTTACTTTTTCGCCCCTCTTTTCTCGAGAGGTTGCAGGTTCGAACCCGATCTTTTTGTTTTGTTTTTTTAATGCCAAAACCTGGAGGTTCAGCGCCAGCGGTTTTTATAGAGGATGAAGACTGCCGTAAACAGCGTTCTTGTAAGTGGCGCCTTAATTATGGCCTCCTCGAAGGTACAACTACTAGACTGTGTGGAAAGGACGGACAAGTGTCTGGTAGGGACGGATGAATAAGGTCCAAATCTGGTTCTTCTATCGGCACTGCAAGCATATGTTCAGTCATTGTGGCCTTAGTAATAGTGGATGATGGCACAATAGTAACTGCACTTGCAACCATCTGTGTATTGGACGTAATTATCCCTCCAGGTTTACTGGAGGTCCTACAGACTTTATCTCGACTTCACGGCTGATATATCTCAAAAACTACTGGACGGATTTCCTTGACATTTTGCACACTTACTGGAAGTTAGGTCCGGTTGAATGTCAAGGAAATCCGTCCAGTAGTTTTTGAGATATATCAGCCGTTAATTCGGGATAAAGTCTGAGGACCTCCAGTAAACCTGGAGGGATAATTACGTCCGAAAGCACCTCCCTAAATAGTCAATTGATGGAATGGCAAAATGTATGACGTCATCAATAACGTGACGTAATTTTATCTGTACGTCTGCCTGTCAGTCCCGAATTAACGGCTGATATCTCAAAAACTGCTGGACGGATTTCCTTGACATTTTGCACACTTACTGAAAGTTGGGTCCGATTGAATGTATCAAATTTTCAGCATCGAGGTTTGAAGAGAAAAGTGGTTTATTTAGGTCGTAAACTCGAAAACCTCCCCCCTCAAAATCAGTGGACGGAATGGCCAAATCGAGATCGAGTCAAGAGTTATCTTTTCCTCAGTTCAGTTGGAGAGGTGGTCGGATGTATGATATCTATATTTTAATGTAGAAAAGTGTAAGGTAATACACCTTGGAAAAAATAATCCATGCGTTAAATGGGAACAGGTGACTGAAATCTTACTGTATGCAACGAGGAGAGAGACTTGGAGTCACTTTTGACCCTAAATTGTCATTCGACCCACATATTCAAGCTTCTATAAACAAGGCCAATCAGATGATTGGAGCTATCAAAAGAACCTTTAGATATTTAAACAAGAACATTTTTATTCAGCTATACAAAGCTATTGTTCGTCCAAGAGTTGAGTATGGTATTATATGGTACCCGCATTTAAAAAGACAGTCAGAGGCTATGGAGAGTCCAGCGCAGGGCTACGTAGTTGTTGAGTGAATGTCGGGAGATGTCTTACAGCGAGCGCTTATAGTATTTGAATCTGCACTCATTGAAGGGAAGAAGGATTCGTGGTGACTAATAGAGGCTTACAAATTGTACAATGATCTCGTGGACGTGGAGTGGAGCCAGGTTGTGCCAGTACAAGAAATGCAGACGGAAAAGTATTTGTTCAACGTAGTAATACTAACCTAAAAAAGTATTGTTTCAATCCTAACCTGTGGAATAACCTTCCGTTTCGGCTCAAGACTGCACCGACTACTAACGTTTTCAAAAACCAACTGAACAAGGATCCTATATTTATGTCGTTATTCAGAAGCTATTATGAGTGACATTGTCGCAATAAGAAAATTGCGCTAAGACCCTATATAAGGCAACATTACGATGGGGCGTTCAAAAGGCTTCACTACTACTACTACTACTACTATGAATAAATACTACTCATGTCCCTCCAGGTTTACTGGAGGTCCTACAGACTTTATTCAGCCGGTTGAGATTTAGCTGCTCTGTGGCCACGGAAAAGAACGTTATAAGTGCTTTAAAACACTCCATTGGCACATTTGGCAGAGCGTTGTTGCGCTGAAACTTTTTTTCTTCTCTTTTTTCGAGAAGTTGTGGGTTCGCACCCGACCTGGGATTTTGTGTTTGTGTGTGTGTGTGTGTGTGTGTGTGTGTGTGTGTGTGTGTGTGTGTGTGTGTGTGTGTGTGTGTGTGTGTGTGTGTGTGTGTGTGTGTGTGTGTGTGTGTTTTCCCCCCTCTTTTCTCGAGAGGTTGCGGGTTCGAACCCGATCTTTTTTAAATGCCAAAACCTGGAGGTTCAGTGCCAGCGGTTTTTATTTCGGCTGTGTGTACTTGTCTGACGGAAACGTTTGGCTATGATGGATGGAAACACATTAGCGTTGCCAAGCGACTGGGATCGTAGGCATTGCTGAAACTGAACAGTTTCGCCTTCTTACCGGTGGAGTGGGTCAAAACAGTTTCCTAGACCTTATTAAGACAAAAACAAATCGATGCTGGGATAAAATTTCTGGATATTTTTAAAGCTTTTACATTAAATTTATATTTAGTTATCGTACGTGTTTATGATTAACAATGTAGCCTTATATAGCCTACAAGCCTGATAGGCCCTTAAAAATCTTGCAATGGCTGTGGCTGGAAATGATTTTGGCGATTAGCTTCACATTACAGTGGGAACTTCATCCCTACACAAGACGCGATTCCATAGCGCTTCACTCGTCACTCTAGCACTCATAACACATGCTAATGATCCGGTTCATGCCTCTTCAGGGAAATAAGGGCGGGCTCTTAAAGAGAACCCAGTGTTAAAAAAATGCCATCTTGAAAGATGGGGGTCAGCGTTCCCTTGCTATCAGTTGCAACAGCAGCGACTGGAGCGTTGGGCGATGCCTCGAGGGCAGGCAAGCAGGGGGGCGCGGTCACTTCTTCCCGCGCTTGCCTTTTCCTCCCCTGCTTCGTCCCCTCCTTCCCCGCCGGCCCCTTCTGCCCTTCTTGCCCTTCTTGCCCTTCTTGCCCTTCTTGCCCTTCCTTCCTCTGCGTCTTCGTCGACGTCCTTTGCCCTTCCTGCCTTTTCTCCGCTTGCGTTCGGGGTCGACATTGCGGCGCGCCACGAGGACTTTCACAGTGTAGCGTCCCTGGTTGGGCTTCTCTATGCTGTTGTTGGTGATGCCCTGGTTCAGTCCTTGCTTGACCACGCTCTTGGCGTCCTCCACGCTCATCTCGTACGTGTTGATGAGGTAGCGGCGTATGTTGTTCGTGGTGGATCCGTATCTGTCCCGCAAGGCGCGAATGGCCTTCTTGACCATGCCCAGGTGGGACAGGGCCCGCTTTTTCTTCCGACACACATTGTCGGGCGTGAGTGAGCGAGGATGGAGCGCTATGTTGCTTGGGGGATCACTCCCCACAGACATCTTGGATTGACTATATAACGACAGCGATTTTCCGGATAAAAAGTTTCAAGACACAGTCTTTGAGTGCTATGGTAAAGACTCCTCACCTCCGACGCAATAGCAAAGTCCCTCTCCACGACCAACCAATCAGCGTACAAAGAATGGGGGATCCGATGGAAGAAACAAGCAACAACAAGAAAATGTATAAACAGCAGCGCCCTTTATTTTGCTCGTACAAATGCATATGTTTAAACGTTCAGTAGAATGTTTCGACAGGAGAAGACGTACAGTCAGTACTGGAATACGACTCATCAGCGAGAACACTAATGTCGCAGCCTAGCAACGATGAACGATGCATAGAGAAACAGTCCCGGTGCGGTGGCCAATCTCTCGCGTTTAGACTCAAGAGACGCGCCACGCCATGTATACTACCTTAGCGTGTTCGATAATCAAATTAGCCGCACAAGGTTTGCAGCGAGGACAGAGGTTAATATTGAGAACGAGACCGTCATGAGCTAAATTATTAGCAGACGTGAAAGTGGATAAGAAACCTCAGCGGAGGCGCTGTCTTAATGACGTCACAATGCAATGACGTTGGAGGTCAAGTTAGCGACGTCACAGAATTAAGAGAATAGTTCACCTGCTTTTTTTTTTTGGAGCTGTTTGCTGAGTAAGAAATGCTGCAGACGCAGACGTGAAAACGGAATGTACTGTTTGTATACATCTCAACCTGAAACTGTTCCTTGTAATGTCTTCCTTTGCAAGCAGCTGACTGTGCAAAGAAACGAAATAAAATTTAATGGAAGTGAACGCGACAGCCGAAGAAGAAATAACAGTAATCGGCAAGAAACAGCAACGATATCTCTATCCTAAGACACTATCTAACGGGACCGCCAGCGAGAGAGGTAGTGATTCGCGGGAACATCACTTCCGGTGAGCCAATATTTTACAATAGCTGCGCTGTTCGCTCTCCAACGAAAGCTCACTAACTTATAATATTAAGTTGTCAGTCTGAAGAATACTTCTTGATGACAAGTACAGCACCTAAACTTTTGCAATAAAACTAACGGCAATACTGAAAAATCACGCGCACATTCTCGCACTGGTCTGGCAAATGTAAACAAATTGATCGACTATGAGTTATTGCTTCATTACGCTCAAAGTGTCTTTGATTACGAAAGTAATACACTACTTTATTTCAATCTTCAAATTAATTAAATGCAGATACACGTGAAAGACACTACTATGTGAAAACACGATTATTACTAGTCCATCGTAGCTTTCATTATACCGGAAGTTATGTTCCCACGAACGTCAAAACGTCACCAGAGGCCAAATGACAAATCTCGTCAAAACTGCAGAAGCTGGCGGTCTCGTTAGATAGTGTCTTTGCTCTATCGTACCAGCCAATGACCCACAGCTTTGATCAATACAAAACATTCAATTGATCAGTTCTTCTCATATTTGTTTCAAAAATCAGACACTGCCTACATTTTCGTCCCAATTTTTACACCGACTCCTGTATGATTAGAGCGATCACCAAAACAAAAACAAAAACAATAAAAGGGGAAACACCCATTGATTCCTTTTGATTGGAGAACGATCGCTTCTGGGACACAACACTCAGATGGAGAAAAGGGAGCAAAGCAGAGGACAGACAATGCAGTAAAGCTTTCTCAGCTTAACTAGGCAACGCTGCGCTTCGTCAAGGAACGATGTTGCAGCGTTTGGAATAATACTACTGGGTACCTAAAGGGCAGATTCTCGCCCTGGGCAGCCGTAACCGCGGAGACCAAGGGAGAGGTACAGAGACAACCTCAAGGTAAACCTCAAGTGGACAGATCTTCATCCTCGCTAGCTTCAGGCAGCTGTCTCTAACCGCACTGCCTGGCACAGCCTAACGAGAGCAGCCTACGCCAACCTACATGTACATGCATAGGGGGACCGCTGTCGACGCCTTGCCGCTGCCAGTGAGCGAAGATACAGAGCTGTCTCTACCCGTACCTCTGCCCTAAGGACTAGCGTTTCATGTCCCATTTGCAACCACCTGAGGGCAGCCAGCTTTGGTGTCGGAAGCCACATGCATGCCCATCTCCACAGAAGATGACAGTGCAACAACCGTCTTCCTAGGTCCCCTAGAGACTACGAAGTGGAGGAAGAAGAGGAAGGAAAGGAAGAGGAGGAAGAAGAAGAAGAGGAGGAAGAGGAGGAGGAAGAGGAAAAGGAAGAAAAGACAGAGGAGGAGAAAGAGGTAGAAGAGGAGGCAGAAGACGAGGACGAGGGAGAGGAAGAGGCAGAGGCCGAGGAAGAAGGGAGCAGAAGGAGGGAGGGAGGAGTAGGAGGAGGGAGGGAGGGAGGGAGGGAGGGAGGGAGGGAGGGAGGGAGGGAGGGAGGGAGGGAGGGAGGGAGGAAGGAAGGAAGGAAGGAAGGAAGGGAGGAAGGGAGGAAGGAGGAGGAGGAGGAGGAGGAGGAGGAGGAGGAGGAAGAGGAGGAGGAGGAGTAGGAGGAGGAGGAGGAGTAGGAGGAGGAGGAGTAGGAGGAGTAGGAGGAGGAGGAGTAGGAGGAGGAGGAGGAGGAGGAGGAGGAGGAGGAGGAGGAGGAGGAGGAGGAGGAGGAGGAGGAGGAGGAGGAGGAGGAGGAGGAGGAGGAGGAGGAGGAGGAGGAGGAAGGAGGAAGAGGAAGGAGGAGGAGGAAGGAGGAGGAGGAGGAGGAGGAGGAGGAGGAGCAGGAAGAGGAGGAGGAGGAGGAGGAGCAGGAAGAGGAGGAGGAGGAGGAGGAGGAGGAGGAGGAGGAGGAGGAGGAGGAGGAGGAGGAGGAGGAGGAGGAGGAGGAGGAGGAGGAGGAAGGAAGAAGGAAGAAGGAAGAAGGAGGAAGAAGGAAGATGGAAGAAGGAAGAAGGAAGAAGGAAGAAAGTATATTGTAATAATAATAATAATAATAATAATAATAATAATAATAATAATAATAATAATAATAATAATAATAATAATAATAATAATAATAATAATAATAATAATAATCATAATAATAATAATCATAATAATAATAATAATAACGTTTATTTATACAGCGCATTTTCATATACATGCTCAAAGCGCTTTACAGACATGAAAGACATGAGACATAAATAATGCCAAACTCAAGAAAAGCCAACTCACAGTACACATACAATGCATAAGCACACAAGTAGACCAAGCCCAAAGCAGCACAATACAGCAAAAACTTGACACAGGCGAAACCAGCAAACCAATAAGACACGGCACACGTGCATGGCATCAACACACAAGCCAAACAATAACAGGACCAACCACAGGCCTCCATATAAAGCACGGCAAGGATGAAAGCCCATCGCAGATGGCACAAATACGCAGAAACAGAACACTCCGTACAAGACGATGTAACTGAAACAATGAAGCCAATGTGTGAAGAATGTGTCGTATGGGGAACTCCTAAAAGTCATTTAGACCTGCACACTCCTCCGTTCTTTTCTATCTTTCTTTTTGAGCGATATTCCACTGTAATGGGGAAAGTTGTTTCCCAGATATCTTACTTGAGATAGGCTTGGTGTTTGCTGTTGGTAATCCGGCGGCTGTGTGCGTTTTTGCAATGGAAGTTTTGAAGTGAGTAGAATTTGAGTTCTGTCCCGTGGGTAGTGAGCGATGTTTGTTCTGAGGTTTGGATAGTGCTAAGTTTGTGAGTTACTTTTGATATGAACGCTATGTTAGCGAGAGAAATCAGTCAGCCGGCAGTGGGCCTGATTCTGCCTAGGTCGCCAGTCTGCCTGCAGCCATGAGAGGGGAGAGGTCGTTCGGTCGTCAGTCTGCCCACGGAAAGGAGATGAGTCTGCCTTGAATGGGCTGTGAAGTTGCTTACGTTGAAGAGTCTGTCTAGAAGTTGCCTACTTTGAAGAGTCTGCCTAGAAGCTGCTGGGTGAGGAGAAGAGAGAAGCGGAAGACGAAGCAACGCAGAGTGAAGACGTCGAGAAGAGAGAAGAGGCGGACGAAGCAACTCCGAGTAAAGACGGGCAGAGAGAGAGAGAGAGAGGCAGAGAACGGGCAAAAGGTGGAAGGTGAGTGTGAATATTTTTACGGGTCGATAGTTTTTACTGGTCAAGGGCTGACCTGCGTGATTTTATGTTTATAATAGTAGAAGGCTGATCGATACGTGTTTTATGTTTATAGTGGAGGGCTGAGCGAGATTTTACTTGTGCTGCTGTGCTTTTTCATTTTTCCCATTGGGAATGGAGTAGAGAAAGAAGAGCTGTAAATTTTATGAGATTGAGGTTATCGAGGATGTTGTGGTGGATCCAGATACCCATGTAACATTCCTTTTACTTTTCTTTTCCTTTTCTACCCCTGTGACGGGCATGTTTTTGTGATTGATTATAAAAACATGTAATGAACCCTGGGACCGTGTTATTTCATTTATGATCCCCGTAACAACCACTAACAGAAATAGGGTTTACAGACAGGTTTTTGAGATTGAACATGACAAAACCGCTCACAAGTTGGACACTGACCGCTGTGTGTATGTGTGTGCGCGCGCGCGTACGCTCGGGCGCGTTTGTCTTAGGTGATGGCGATGTTATTGTTTTGATGCAAAACAATAACTTCTTTGGTAGACGCAAAGTCAGGCTCCGTTAAGACTTCTGCCAATGACTCGACCTCGCTCCAATCTTAGTCAACAGTCGTCGGTGATGCTTGAAACCCTTTTAAGTGCGTGAGCCCTCTTGGGAAGTCAGTTCCGAGCGTGAGGTATATGCATGGATAACACATGTGAGCGCATGAAGTGTGTGATAACAGCAATCGTGTCCTCATGGGATCGAGCCCTGAGAGTGAAGTGCAACAATGATGGTATTAGTGTGAACTGATCGTATCCCTGTGAATCGACAAAAGCCTGAATAAAGGTTTTCTCTAAATGACAAGCAGAGTCGTATTTCGGCTTCCCTAGCGCATGCTAACAGAACCGCCGTAACCACACGACGTGGTGAACGAGGCGTACGCAACACAAACCATCAAAGTAAGATGGACGTCGACTTTTGTGAACCTCTCAGCTGTGGCGACCAAGTCACATTCTGGCTCCTATAACAGCAACAACTCTCGTCTTTCAGCCAACGTTCTCCCCAGGGCAGCGTCAAGTGATGGCGGGGAAAAGGCGAAAGATGTTGTCCTTGGTTCTGATGGCCACTGTGGTATTCCTGATGGCCGTGATACATCTGGCATCTATCATTGATGAAGACACAGCGTTTGTGATTCCCTCTCAGAGCCTGGTTCCCGCCACCATTAATCCCACAGCTACCATGGTCACTGCCTCCAACACTAACACCTCCAGTGCCACTAATTCCACAGGTGCCATCAGAGCTACACTCTTGTCTATCAGAAAACCATGGAATGAACCTGTGGGTCCTGGTGAGTGACTCTTTGCTCTCTAGTTAGTTTGCATTTGGGAAGGAAAGAGACACTGTAGGCCTGTTAGATATATACTGTCTTTTTGTTATGTCCTTCGTTAGGTAACTTTTTACATGAAGTTGTTATTTATCACTATTTTATTATTAACGTTGCTACCTTATATAGCCTTCGAGGTTGTTATGCCCTTCAGCTACATCCATTCATCCATCCATCATCCCATCCCATCCCATCCCCTCACCTCACCCCACCTCATCTTACCTTACTTAACCTTACCTTACCTTCCCTATACTACACTACTGTACACGACACTACACTACATTACATTTCATTACTTTACATTACACTGCACCGCATTACACTACATTTCATCCTACTGCTTCCGTTAATTCCTTGCCTTGTTTATCAATGCTGCGAGTTAACAGATCTATTGTAAACATTTTTGAAATGCTTGGAAAACACTCCTAATACATGATACATTACGGCATTTGTTCTTGAAGCACCAATCATATCAAAACATCAATTGAAAAAAATGTTAAGTTTCCACAGCAGTTGTACGAGTATATCTATCAGATATTTTCTTCCCCCATTGGACGTGCATTTTGAGAGCTCTCAAAACACACAGATAGTCTGATTTGTGGTAAGAGGTTTTCTCGCCATAAAATGTTGTACAAAACTAACCTCTCACCTTCTGTTACGGAAATTCAGTCTCTTACTGTGCCTCTCTGCAGGAGAACGAGGCCAAGGGAGAACACTGAACGAAAACGATGTGCCGGCAGGACCCGAGCGAGAGCAATACCGGAAGTTGTACGACAAGTACCAGTACAACGCCTACCTTTCTGACCTGATCTCGCTTCGTCGCTCCCTTCCCGTCAACATCACCGACCCGAGGTAGAGAGAAAACCTCTGGCTTCTTTATTGCAACAGTTCCGTTCTGAGCTTCTACCTGTCTGACAGACGATTCTTTGTTCGTACCTTCCTCAGTCACTGGTTTTTCATTTCACCACTTATCTTTGATTTCTCGAGGCAGTGAATCCGTCTTGCCATCCTTGAGTGCTGTGTAGGTACTTCAGAAACGCATTCTTATTTTTGTAGCAAATCCATGTCCTTGTTCTTAAATCTCTGGTGGTTCTGTCGAGGATCCTAATACAGAGCCGAAACCTTACAGGGACAGACAAAAAAAACAGTTTTGGAACTTTGTCGGGGAGTGAAACCACTCAACCTTTGAGTTTCCTGACAAGTTACGCTTACATTGCCAGTGTATTGAATGGTTTACTTTTGGACAGAAAAATGTTTTGTTTTTCACCTTATATGCCTAAATACCCTGGATCCCAAAGAGGCTGTGCCAGTATTTCTGTGCAGTCTCAGGTCTTTCTCTCGTCACTCAGTATGTCCTGAGAGTCAGTTTAGGTTGGTTCTATATATCATACAAAGCTGAAACGCTGTAGGAGGCAGACAGAAAAAGTTTCAGAACTCACCTTTAGACCGAACCTGCATCCTTTCAGTGAATGCTATGCAAATATAGCCAAGCCTTCCTGTCCTGTCTGTGTGCAGGTGTCTGGCCAAGCGCTACGACCAACCTCTGCCCACGGCCAGCGTGGTGGTGCCCTTTAGGGACGAGCGAAGGTCAGCGCTGCTCCGGACTGTCCACTCCGTCCTGGACAGGTCACCTCCACACCTACTGAAGGAGATCATCCTCGTGGACGACGGCTCGGAAGACGGTGATTAGCTTTTGCGTTTGAGTTGTTTGAAAAGGAGAAAGAGTAATGACCATATGGTCGATCTGGAACGTATCCACTTCAATCTTTCTTTGCTTTTTTAAGGGACGCGACAAGCGCACAATGGTCACTTCATGACTTAATACATTTGTTTTATTAGCTTTTTCCTGAAAGTTCAAAGATGTTCGCGCTTCCTCTACCTCTTGGCTTTCAACTTCACCGGACATGTTGTCTTGCCCTCGCTCTGAGAGACGTGGCTGGCATCTGGTGATCTGACTCGTCATCCCTCTTGTACTCGGAAGAACCTCTGGCCACAGAAGCTGGACTATTTTTTTGTACAAGTCCCTGGTTTGTACGTGTCCCTGGTCTGTACATGTCCCTGGTTTGCACATGTCCCTTGTTTGTACATGTCCCTTGTTTGTACATGTCTCTGGTCTGTACATGTCCCTGGTCTGTACATGTCCCTAATCTGCACATGTCCCTGGTGTGTACATGTCCCTAATCTGCACATGTCCCTGGTCTGTACATGTCTCTGGTCTGTACAGGTCCCTGGTCTGTACATGTCCCTAATCTGTACATGTCCCTGGTTTGCACATGTCCCTGGTGTGTACATGTCCCCGGTCTTAATGCACAAGAGCCATACACCCCCTTCCTACCCTGTGAGTGTGCTTCCTCCCCTCGAAGGTAGCTTTTCCTTTATAAAATAAACTCCACCCCAATGGTCAAATACATTATATTACGTGACCTTTGGGAGATCTACTACTAGCTGTTGGACAAAGAGCACTAAGTTAGGAAACACACTCCGAAATGACTGGTGGTCATAGAGATTCCTTCAACACCTACTTCCAGAACTGTTAATTCTACCCCTTTAAAGATTGAATATTGAAACTCCTTCCCCTGGACACTGAACCATTTGTTAACTCTGGACAGTGCTGTCTGTGTATTGTAATTCCACAAAGATTCCACTGGAACAAGGATAAAGACGAAAGTACACGACGCTTTAGACTTGCTCACTCTGTTTCCGTTTGACAACTACTAACCACCTCTTTCTACGTCTCTCTTTTCGTTCCCCCCTTCTAATCTCTCTTCTTCTCTCAGTCGCTTTCTCCCTATCTATCTCCCCCTGTAACCATGACCTTAACAAAGAGCAATTTTCATTACAGCTTTCTGGCAATATTGATTGCGCCTAAATGACGGTAACGATGTTTAAATAATAAATGTATCGCTGAATCCTGCATTTCAAGCAAACAATGAGGAAGGACAGTAACCTCTGTACGTTTCTGTAACTTTTGATAACAACAAAGTGGAAGCGTTTGTTAATAAACAGGCTGGAAACTGACATAGTCTGCTTTTAAAATAGTTGGCTCCGCCTCCGTCACGACAGGAAAATGTATACACACTTTTATCTACTTTGAAGATGACTGCTGAAGGTTCTCGTGGTGCAAACTATCAGGATATGTAAATTTTTAATATGACTAAGGAACACGCCTTATTGCGTCATTGCATCACGAAGTAACTAATTTTACGTCAGAACCGTGTCCACCTAGGACAATATAATGGGGCAGTCGATGACGCAAGAACACGCTCCGGGAATCCTCTCCCAGTATTCGTAGATTGACTGCTAGATCATTCTGCCGATAAGAACGTAGACATAAGCGTTTCGGATGTTTGTGTCTTGAATGATTCTTCCTCCTGTCTATCTCCCCTCCGCAGAGGAGCTGAAGGCCAGCCTGGAGGTGTACGTCGCGCTCCTTGAGAAGGTGAAGATGGTTCGACTGTCTGAAAGCAAGGGACTCATGGTTTCCCGCAACACGGGAATCCGGGCAGCTTCCGGTGACATCATCATCGTAATTGACTGCCACGTGGAAGTAGCTCCAGGTGGGTACGTCATCAGTGACGAAGCTCACCATGCTGACACAGTGAGAGTGAACACGGTTATCAAAGAGAATTTAGCAACTGACGTTTCCCAATCGAAACACAGTATCAATTTAAAGAGTACAAAGATGCTCTGAATTCGATGCATAATTCAATCCTTACGTAAATTAATCGGGTGGCACAACTGCATCTGAACAGTGAAACGCTTCTGGAAAGTGTCGGTTATGGGAAACACATTTTAAATGTAAAAGTGTTTATTTTCTCTTTGTTAGAGCTGTTTCAGCATAGCAAAAATACATTCTAAATGACATAGGTCTGAGCAAAGGAAATGTATGTAGCCTCAGCACTTCATTATTTTGAAGACAAGCTTTCATGGAGTCAGTACTGTAGGGGAGGAAGAAATTCCTTTTTTGGAGTGTGAGCACTGCCGCGGCAATCCAGAAATCTGATTTCTCTTTAACCTCAGACTTATTGTTATACTTTCTGACGTCTCTTCCCTTACGAGATGTCGCCACATTCTCAGGCACGCCGCAGCACGAGGGTATATGGGAAAAAAAGCTTGCAGCTGCGTCATCATTTGGGTAGTTGTGCCGCCTGCGTGCTGATAATCGTATGCTTTCAGCGTATGGATGGCAATACCAAACAAGTGTGTCTCTCTCTCTCTCTCTCTCTCTCTCTTTCTCTCTCTCTCTCTTTCTCTCTCTCTCTCTCTCTCTCCCTCTCTCTCTCTCTCTCCCTCTCCAGGCTGGCTGGAGCCGCTGCTGGACAGGGTGAGAGAGGAACCGAGGGCACTGGTGTTTCCCACCATGGACGTCATATCGGAGGACAGCTTCGAGTACCACTACTTGCCCCTGACATCACAGAGGACGGTGCCCGCCTTCAACTTCTACCTGGACCAGGCCATGATGTTCGTCTACTCAGACCAATGGACGAAGCGCCAGGACGCTACCCGGCCCATTCAGTTGGTGTCTCGTCCGCGACCTCGACCCTTGTTGCGCTTTAGTTTCTTCCGCCTTGTTTTTGGTTTTCCGTCTGTTCGTCCTCCTCCGCATTCTCCAGCTGCCAGTTCTGCTCTCTCACCTCTTGCTTGCTTTGCAGTTATTTCCCCTCTTGCTGTCCTTTTTCTTACATTTTATTTTGCTTTCTCATCTGGTTCTGCTTTCTCTTTCCTTGTTCCTCTTGCTGCTGCTGACTCTTCTTCTGCTATTTCTGCCGATGATGGTGACAGTGTTAATGATTATATGCTGTCCTACTGCCTCGTCGTTTTAATTATTATGGTAACGTTTACGACTGCAGACATGAATAGGATTTTGCGATTGTTTTTTGGTGATTAATGCTGACGTGCGAGTAAATCGTTACTCGCGTATACACCATTCCTGCAACATCGCGAGTTTGCACTCGACTGAACATGATGACCGAACGCAGTAATGTGAGGGTTCTGGAATGAGCTGCAATGTCGTAGTGCTTTTGAAGCTTTTACGCCAGTTTTCTCGACCTTGTCGTTGCTTAGTTACGTGACGTAGTCAGGGTGAAGTCTTCTTTCGACGTTCACGTGATGTCATTCGAGCTGCTTCCAAAATTTATGGTCGAGAGATTCTGGTTGATGTGAGAAGGTTCTAGAAGCCTGTAAAGGATATATGATGCGGTGCGAGAGTGTTTGAGAGTGAGCGCACAAGAGAGACAAAAGACACGTGTGTAGCACAGAAACAGGGGGTTTGTCCTCAAGAGTGGAGTGCGGTTATGATATTGCTGATTATTGGTTTTAGTCACTGTTAATCGACCAGCGCGTGAATAACGAATCTGAAAACAACCAAAGGAGTTTGTGGACTTCGATTCCCGGTGCAAGCTGGGAGAATCCCCCCGTAGCTATAGGACTTTACGAAGGACACAAGTCTCAACAGGAGCATCAGTGTGTAATGATCAACGTACACCAAAAGTAAATCCGAAGCAATTTACAACATGGCGCAGGATTCGACTGGACTGAGCTGTACTGAACTGATTTATTATCAGGCCGACAGCCCATACAATCAATGAACCAACGTGGTTCGGGATATTTCGACAGCAAGCAGAGATATACATCATATTTCCGTGCTCAGGGACAGGGTGCACACTACAGATGACGCGTTTCGATTTGGGCTCGTATGTTCGATACAAAGAGTAAGCAGGCTCATTTCTTAGTCTAATAGCATCAGTTTCCTTATTTCATTTCCCACGGTTTGAACGCATAATGAACGTACATTGCGACATTTTTTGCCGTTGTTACATTGCGACTTTGAGTAAGATGTTGCAGTTTTCCTTCACTTTGACATTTAGGTACGGACCCAGATATTTTCACCGAAACGCATCATGTTTGTTCCAATGAAGCAGAAAGTGCTTTTCATTCTTAAAAAAACTACATAATTGATTAGTTCGATCTCTTCTTTGAACATGTTCATATCGTTGGTTGCTTTTTAATTTGTTTGTCCCGAATCTGAAACAAATGGGGACGTCTCTGAACGTTTTACTGGTCTCAACATTTAGAGAACTTTACAATCCGAACGTTTTTTAAAATAGGAAATATACCATATGAATCTTTCACTTCTGCGATTTTTCTCTTTCCATTTCTGTCGAAAGCAATCCTGCATCCTTTCCTCAAGGATATCTAGAAATCCTCTTTCTTTCCTTTTCTCTCCAATTATCCAAACATACCCAAATCCCAGTTCGGACAGGGTATTTTTCACTAGATATGTCTAGTTCCTAACTCAAGGGAAAGCAGAGTTTTGATGCATTATGTATGCTTGTCGAGGTAATCTGTGTCGTAGCATTTTGCCGATCTACAGGATTCGACTGGAAACAGGGTGATATGTATTCACAGGTCTTTGGCTGATCTTGGCGAAAGGCTAGTCGGACTGCACCTAGATATGTAGGCCTACTGCACAAAAATTGCTGCGGATACGTATTTTGGAGATGCACATAGAATGCTAGAAAGGATCGAAGTCATCATTGAGTGATACCATTGTTTAGGGTTGTCTAACATGAACATACTTGCACTTATTTTTCTTAACTCCAGCCTGCCACATTCAAATGACTGAGACCACCACTTCTGCAGAAAAAATTCAACCACTCAATAGGATTGCGACTCTGGTACAGATTCTAATAACATTAACTTTTTGTCATCGGTTTTCTCTAAGTTTCTGTAACTTCCCAGCATCTTTTCTCCTCGAAAAAAACAGGAAAAATGCATTTGTTTACAGAGTTCCTGCCATTCAAGGTTGGGCCTTCGCCATGAATCGAACCTACTTCCTCCAACTCGGTGGCTTCGACGAAGGGATGCACCTGTGGGGAGCGGAGCAGCTTGAGCTGTCCATCAAGGTGGGCAGTTGCAGTCTAAATAAACCTGCCCTTTCACCCACATTGCTTGAAATGAAGGTGCACACCTTCATACACAGGCCGAGGCACAGTTGTGCAGCTTGTGTCAACGTTTGTACGGGCATGTGAGGGGATGGAGTATGCGTGCATGCGCGCGCGCGTGTGAGCGTGCTTTATGCTGCAAGGGGTGGGTATACGGAAAAGACATTTGTTCTTGCTCGCACATGTAGCTTTGCAAAACACTTTTTATTTGGTCGGTCGTTCAGTCAGTCAGTCAGGGTTCAGTCAGTCACTCAGTCACTCAGTCACTCAGGCAGTCGGTCGGTCAGTCGGTCAGTCAGTCAGTCGGTCGGTCAGTCGGTCAGTCGGTCAGTCAGTCATTCGGTCAGTCAGTCAGTCAGTCAGTCGGTCAGTCAGCCAGTAGTCAGCCAATTTGTCAGTCAGTCAGCTATCTAGTCAGTCAGTCATTCAGTCAGCAATTTAGTTGTTTAAGCATTCATTTTTGCCTTCACATTCATTCATTTATTCGTCTGTTCATTCTTTCGTCCGTCCTTTCATCCTGCCCCTGTGGGTTGGGGGTGAGAATAGACCCACGGCGTCTCCCTACGCGATTCGTAGGAAGCAAATAACCAAGAAAATCGTGACTTGATTTGCGCTTGCTCTAAATATTCTTGAGATTTTCGTGTTTAATGGCCTTACATAGCCTACAAAGGCTGATAGACCGTAAAAATATATTCATATATCCATCCATCCATCCTCCCATCCATCCATCAATCCTTCCTTCCATCCATCATCCATCCATCCACCCGTCCGGCAGTCCGTCCGTCCGTCCATCCATCCATCCATCCATCTATCTATCCATCCATCCATCCATCCATCCATCCATCCATCCATGCATCCATCCATCCATCCATTCATCCATCCACCCATCCATCCATCCATCCATCCATCCATCAATCCACCCGTCCGTCCATCCTCCCATCCATCCATCCATCCATCAATCCACCCGTCCGTCCATCCTCCCATCCATCCATCCATCCATCCATCCATCCATCCATCCATCCATCCATCCATCCATCCATCCATCCATCCATATCTCATACAGATGCACTCACGCACTGATTTCTCCATTCACCGAAGTGTCTGTGTGTCTTATGGCTGTGCAGGTGTGGATGTGTGGAGGGCTGGTGGAGCTGGTGCCGTGCTCCAGTGCGGGACACGTCTACAAAAAACAGGTGGTGTGGTTCCGGCATGGACAGGACGAGGTGCCAGTGCGCAACGCCCTTCGCCTGGCGGCCGTCTGGCTGGACCCTCCCTACACAGACTTGGTCATGGAGGCACTCTACAACCACACGGTGGGGCGCCGTGGAGGGGTGGTGGTGGTGGTTATACGGTGGCGGTGTGAAGATGGCGAGGATTGTTGATAATGACGTGAACGTGGTAACAGTAGGCAGTCATAGTGCGTCCTCCACGAACTTCGCATTGGCCATAATTCGTATCTAAATGAGGGTGCGCGCGCATCACAAGAAAGTGACGAGAGCGTAAAATCATGTCAACACAAACGATGGCAACACATGCTTCGGCGTGGATGCGTTGACCTGCATTCGATGTGTAAACTGTAGGAGCTTTCACGATCTATTGATGCATTCAACATACACCTTTGATAAATTAATGCTGTGCATGGCTTATATTTTCTTTGGATGGGTTGCTAGTATCCCGAAATAGAGCGTTTTGTGAGCGAACCGGCAACACGTCGGCCATTGAAATTTGCAAATAGTTGGCGAGTTCACCTCTTGTCGTGACCTCTACGCATGCGCATTAGTTCGTCACTTTCTTGTGATGCGCGTGCACCCTCATTTAGATACGAAGTATGGCCAATGCGAAGTTCGTGGAGGACGCACTATGACTGCCTAATAATAATGGTAGTGATATGGATGATGGTGGTGGTGTGATGATGGTGGTGGTGTGATGGTGGTGGTGTGATGATGGTGGTGTGATGATGGTGGTGTGATGATGGTGGTGGTGTGATGGTGGTGGTGTGATGATGGTGGTGGTGTGATGATGATGGTGGTGTGATGATGGTGGTGTGATGGTGGTGGTGTGATGGTGGTGGTGTAATGATGGTGGTGTGATGATGGCGGTGGTGTGATGGTGGTGGTGTAATGATGGTGGTGTGATGGTGGTGGTGTGATGGTGGTGGTGTGATGGTGGTGGTGTAATGATGGTGGTGTGATGATGGTGGTGGTGTGATGATGGTGGTGTGATGGTGGTGGTGTGATGGTGGTGGTGTAATGATGGTGGTGTGATGATGGTGGTGGTGTGATGGTGGTGGTGTAATGATGGTGGTGTGATGATGGTGGTGGTGTGATGATGATGGTGGTGTGATGATGGTGGTGTGATGATGGTGGTGGTGTGATGGTGGTAGTGTGATGATGGTGGTGGTGTGATGATGGTGGTGTGATGATGATGGTGGTGTGATGGTGGTGGTGTGATGATGGTGGTGGTGTGATGATGGTGGTGGTGTGATGATGGTGGTGGTGTGATGGTGGTGGTGTGATGGTGGTGGTGTGATGATGGTGGTGTGATGATGGTGGTGGTGTGATGATGGTGGTGGTGATGATGATGGTGGTGTGATGATGGTGGTGGTGTGATGATGGTGGTGGTGCTGATGGTGGTGGTGTGATGGTGGTGGTGTGATGATGGTGGTGTGATGATGGTGGTGGTGTGATGATGGTGGTGTGATGATGGTGGTGGTGTGATGATGGTGGTGGTGATGATGGTGGTGGTGATGATGATGGTGGTGTGATGATGGTGGTGGTGTGATGATGGTGGTGGTGATGATGATGGTGGTGTGATGATGGTGGTGGTGTGATGGTGGTGGTGTGATGATGGTGGTGGTGTGATGATGGTGGTGGTGTGATGGTGGTGGTGTGATGGTGGTGGTGTGGTGGGGGTGGTGGTGTGGTGGTGGTGTGGTGGTGGTATGATGGTGGTGGTGTGATGGTGGTGGTGTGATGGTGGTGTGATGGTGGTGGTGTGATGGTGGTGGTGTGATGGTGGTGGTGTGATGATGGTGGTGGTGTGATGGTGGTGGTGTGATGGTGGTGGTATGATGGTGGTGGTGTGATGGTGGTGGTGTGATGGTGGTGGTGTGATGGTGGTGGTGTGATGGTGGTGGTGTGATGGTGGTGGTGTGATGGTGGTGTGATGGTGGTGGTGTGATGGTGGTGGTGTGATGATGGTGGTGTGATGGTGGTGGTGTGATGGTGGTGTGATGGTGGTGGTGTGATGGTGGTGTGATGGTGGTGGTGTGATGGTGGTGGTGTGATGGTGGTGGTGTGGTGGTGGTGTGATGGTGGTGGTATGATGGTGGTGGTGTGGTGGTGGTGGTGTGATGGTGGTGGTGTGATGGTGGTGGTGTGATGGTGGTGGTGTGATGGTGGTGGTGTGATGGTGGTGGTGTGATGGTGGTGGTGTGATGGTGGTGGTGTGGTGGTGGTGTGATGGTGGTGTGATGGTGGTGGTGTGATGGTGGTGGTGTGATGGTGGTGGTGTGATGGTGGTGGTGTGATGGTGGTGGTGTGATGGTGGTGGTGTGATGTGATGGTGGTGGTGTGATGGTGGTGGTGTGATGGTGGTGGTGTGATGGTGGTGGTGTGATGGTGGTGGTGTGATGGTGGATGATGATGGTGGTGGTGTGATGATGGTGGTGGTGTGATGATGGTGGTGGTGTGATGGTGGTGGTGTGATGGTGGTGGTGGTGTGATGGTGGTGGTGTGATGGTGGTGGTGTGATGGTGGTGGTGTGATGATGGTGGTGTGATGGTGGTGGTGTGATGGTGGTGTGATGGTGGTGGTGTGATGGTGGTGGTGATGATGGTGGTGGTGTGATGATGGTGGTGGTGTGATGGTGGTGGTGGTGTGATGGTGGTGGTGTGATGGTGGTGTGATGGTGGTGGTGGTGTGATGGTGGTG
>JAWQFJ010007239.1:0-10209 GCA_034096865.1 Theodoxus fluviatilis
GTCTGTGTATGGTGGGGAGTGCTGTGTGGTAGTCTGGAGGCCTGTGTATGGTGGGGAGTGCTGTGTGGTAGTCTGGAGGTCTGTGTATGGTGGGGAGTGCTTTGTGGTAGTCTGGAGGTCTGTGTATGGTGGGGAGTGCTGTGTGGTGTCGGTAGTCTGGAGCCCTGTGTATGGTGGGGAGTGCTGTGTGGTGTCGGTAGTCTGTGTATGGTGGGGAGTGCTTTGTGGTGTCGGTAGTCTGGAGGTCTGTGTATGGTGGGGAGTGCTGTGTGGTGTCGGTAGTCTGGAGGTCTGTGTATGGTGGGGAGTGCTGTGTGGTGTCGGTAGTCTGGAGGCCTGTGTATGGTGGGGAGTGCTGTGTGGTGTCGGTAGTCTGGAGGTCTGTGTATGGTGGGGAGTGCTGTGTGGTGTCGGTAGTCTGGAGGTCTGTGTATGGTGGGGAGTGCTTTGTGGTGTCGGTAGTCTGGAGGTCTGTGTATGGTGGGGAGTGCTTTGTGGTAGTCTGGAGGCCTGTGTATGGTGGGGAGTGCTGTGTGGTAGTCTGGAGGTCTGTGTATGGTGGGGAGTGCTTTGTGGTAGTCTGGAGGTCTGTGTATGGTGGGGAGTGCTGTGTGGTGTCGGTAGTCTGGAGGCCTGTGTATGGTGGGGAGTGCTGTGTGGTGTCGGTAGTCTGTGTATGGTGGGGAGTGCTGTGTGGTGTCTGTGTATGGTGGGGAGTGCTGTGTGGTGTCTGTGTATGGTGGGGAGTGCTGTGTGGTGTCTGTGTATGGTGGGGAGTGCTGTGTGGTGTCGGTAGTCTGGAGCCCTGTGTATGGTGGGGAGTGCTTTGTGGTGTCGGTAGTCTGGAGGTCTGTGTATGGTGGGGAGTGCTTTGTGGTGTCGGTAGTCTGGAGGTCTGTGTATGGTGGGGAGTGCTGTGTGGTGTCGGTAGTCTGTGTATGGTGGGGAGTGCTGTGTGGTGTCGGTAGTCTGGAGGCCTGTGTATGGTGGGGAGTGCTTTGTGGTGTCGGTAGTCTGGAGCCCTGTGTATGGTGGGGAGTGCTGTGTGGTGTCGGTAGTCTGGAGGTCTGTGTATGGTGGGGAGTGCTTTGTGGTGTCGGTAGTCTGGAGGTCTGTGTATGGTGGGGAGTGCTGTGTGGTGTCGGTAGTCTGTGTATGGTGGGGAGTGCTGTGTGGTGTCGGTAGTCTGGAGGTCTGTGTATGGTGGGGAGTGCTGTGTGGTGTCGGTAGTCTGGAGGTCTGTGTATGGTGGGGAGTGCTGTGTGGTAGTCTGGAGGTCTGTGTATGGTGGGGAGTGCTGTGTGGTGTCGGTAGTCTGGAGGCCTGTGTATGGTGGGGAGTGCTGTGTGGTAGTCTGGAGGTCTGTGTATGGTGGGGAGTGCTGTGTGGTGTCGGTAGTCTGGAGGTCTGTGTATGGTGGGGAGTGCTGTGTGGTAGTCTGGAGGTCTGTGTATGGTGGGGAGTGCTGTGTGGTGTCGGTAGTCTGGAGGTCTGTGTATGGTGGGGAGTGCTGTGTGGTAGTCTGGAGGTCTGTGTATGGTGGGGAGTGCTGTGTGGTAGTCTGGAGGTCTGTGTATGGTGGGGAGTGCTGTGTGGTAGTCTGGAGGCCTGTGTATGGTGGGGAGTGCTGTGTGGTAGTCTGGAGGTCTGTGTATGGTGGGGAGTGCTGTGTGGTGTCGGTAGTCTGGAGGTCTGTGTATGGTGGGGAGTGCTGTGTGGTAGTCTGGAGGTCTGTGTATGGTGGGGAGTGCTGTGTGGTAGTCTGGAGGTCTGTGTATGGTGGGGAGTGCTGTGTGGTAGTCTGGAGGCCTGTGTATGGTGGGGAGTGCTGTGTGGTGTCGGTAGTCTGGAGGCCTGTGTATGGTGGGGAGTGCTGTGTGGTGTCGGTAGTCTGGAGCCCTGTGTATGGTGGGGAGTGCTGTGTGGTAGTCTGGAGGTCTGTGTATGGTGGGGAGTGCTTTGTGGTGTCTGTGTATGGTGGGGAGTGCTTTGTGGTGTCGGTAGTCTGGAAGCCTGTGTATGGTGGGGAGTGCTTTGTGGTGTCGGTAGTCTGGAGGTCTGTGTATGGTGGGGAGTGCTGTGTGGTGTCGTAAGTCTGGAGCCCTGTGTATGGTGGGGAGTGCTGTGTGGTGTCTGTGTATGGTGGGGAGTGCTTTGTGGTGTCGGTAGTCTGGAGCCCTGTGTATGGTGGGGAGTGCTGTGTGGTAGTCTGGAGGTCTGTGTATGGTGGGGAGTGCTTTGTGGTGTCGGTAGTCTGGAGGCCTGTGTATGGTGGGGAGTGCTTTGTGGTGTCGGTAGTCTGGAGGCCTGTGTATGGTGGGGAGTGCTTTGTGGTGTCGGTAGTCTGGAGGTCTGTGTATGGTGGGGAGTGCTGTGTGGTGTCGGTAGTCTGGAGCCCTGTGTATGGTGGGGAGTGCTGTGTGGTGTCGGTAGTCTGGAGGCCTGTGTATGGTGGGGAGTGCTTTGTGGTGTCTGTGTATGGTGGGGAGTGCTGTGTGGTGTCGGTAGTCTGGAGGCCTGTGTATGGTGGGGAGTGCTTTGTGGTGTCGGTAGTCTGTGTATGGTGGGGAGTGCTGTGTGGTGTCGGTAGTCTGGAGCCCTGTGTATGGTGGGGAGTGCTGTGTGGTGTCGGTAGTCTGTGTATGGTGGGGAGTGCTGTGTGGTGTCGGTAGTCTGGAGGCCTGTGTATGGTGGGGAGTGCTGTGTGGTGTCGGTAGTCTGTGTATGGTGGGGAGTGCTGTGTGGTGTCGGCAGTCTGGAGGTCTGTGTATGGTGGGGAGTGCTGTGTGGTGTCGGTAGTCTGTGTATGGTGGGGAGTGCTGTGTGGTGTCGGTAGTCTGGAGGCCTGTGTATGGTGGGGAGTGCTTTGTGGTAGTCTGGAGGCCTGTGTATGGTGGGGAGTGCTGTGTGGTGTCGGTAGTCTGGAGGCCTGTGTATGGTGGGGAGTGCTGTGTCGTGTTGGTAGTCTGGAGGCCTGTGTATGGTGGGGAGTGCTTTGTGGTATCGGTAGTCTGGAGGTCTGTGTATGGTGGGGAGTGCTGTGTGGTGTCGGTAGTCTGGAGGTCTGTGTATGGTGGGGAGTGCTGTGTAGTGTCGGTAGTCTGTAGGTCTGTGTATGGTGGGGAGTGCTGTGTGGTGTTGGTAGTCTGGAGGTCTGTGTATGGTGGGGAGTGCTTTGTGGTGTCGGTAGTCTGGAGGTCTGTGTATGGTGGGGAGTGCTTTGTGGTGTTGGTAGTCTGGAGGCCTGTGTATGGTGGGGAGTGCCGTGTGGTCTCGGTAGTCTGGAGGTCTGTGTATGGTGGGGAGTGCTGTGTGGTGTCTGTGTATGGTGGGGAGTGCTTTGTGGTGTCGGTAGTCTGGAGGTCTGTGTATGGTGGGGAGTGATTTGTGGTGTCGGCAGTCTGGAGGCCTGTGTATGGTTGGGAGTGCTTTGTGGTGTCGGTAATCTGGAGCCCTGTGTATGGTGGGGAGTGCTTTGTGGTGTCGGTAGTCTGGAGGTCTGTGTATGGTGGGGAGTGCTGTGTGGTGTCGGTAGTCTGGAGGTCTGTGTATGGTGGGGAGTGCTGTGTGGTGTTGGTAGTCTGTGTATGGTGGGGAGTGCTGTGTGGTGTCGGTAGTCTGGAGGCCTGTGTATGGTGGGGAGTGCTGTGTGGTGTCGGTAGTCTGGAGGCCTGTGTATGGTGGGGAGTGCTGTGTGGTGTCGGTAGTCTGGAGGTCTGTGTATGGTGGGGAGTGCTGTGTGGTGTCGGTAGTCTGGAGGTCTGTGTATGGTGGGGAGTGCTGTGTGGTGTCGGTAGTCTGGAGGCCTGTGTATGGTGGGGAGTGCTGTGTGGTGTCGGTAGTCTGGAGGTCTGTGTATGGTGGGGAGTGCTGTGTGGTGTCGGTAGTCTGGAGGCCTGTGTATGGTGGGGAGTGCTGTGTGGTGTCGGTAGTCTAGAGGTCTGTGTATGGTGGGGAGTGCTGTGTGGTGTCGGTAGTCTAGAGGTCTGTGTATGGTGGGGAGTGCTGTGTGGTGTCGGTAGTCTGGAGGCCTGTGTATGGTGGGGAGTGCTGTGTGGTGTCGGTAGTCTGGAGGTCTGTGTATGGTGGGGAGTGCTTTGTGGTGTCGGTAGTCTGGAGGTCTGTGTATGGTGGGGAGTGCTGTGTGGTGTCGGTAGTCTGGAGGTCTGTGTATGGTAGGGAGTGCTGTGTGGTGTCGGTAGTCTGGAGGCCTGTGTATGGTGGGGAGTGCTGTGTGGTGTCGGTAGTCTGGAGGCCTGTGTATGGTGGGGAGTGCTTTGTGGTGTCTGTGTATGGTGGGGAGTGCTGTGTGGTGTCGGTAGTTTGGAGGTCTGTGTATGGTGGGGAGTGCTTTGTGGTGTCTGTGTATGGTGGGGAGTGCTGTGTGGTGTCGGTAGTCTGGAGGTCTGTGTATGGTGGGGAGTGCTGTGTGGTGTCGGTAGTCTGGGGGTCTGTGTATGGTGGGGAGTGCTTTGTGGTGTCGGTAGTCTGGAGGTCTGTGTATGGTGGGGAGTGCTGTGTGGTGTCGGTAGTCTGGAGGCCTGTGTATGGTGGGGAGTGCTGTGTGGTGTCGGTAGTCTGGAGGCCTGTGTATGGTGGGGAGTGCTGTGTGGTGTCGGTAGTCTGGAGGCCTGTGTATGGTGGGGAGTGCTGTGTGGTGTCGGTAGTCTGGAGGTCTGTGTATGGTGGGGAGTGCTTTGTGGTGTCGGTAGTCTGGAGGCCTGTGTATGGTGGGGAGTGCTTTGTGGTGTCGGTAGTCTGGAGGTCTGTGTATGGTGGGGAGTGCTTTGTGGTGTCGGTAGTCTGGAGGTCTGTGTATGGTGGGGAGTGCTTTGTGGTGTCGGCAGTCTGGAGGTCTGTGTATGGTGGGGAGTGCTGTGTGGTGTCGGTAGTCTGGAGGTCTGTGTATGGTGGGGAGTGCTTTGTGGTGTCGGCAGTCTGGAGGTCTGTGTATGGTGGGGAGTGCTTTGTGGTGTCGGTAGTCTGGAGGTCTGTGTATGGTGGGGAGTGCTTTGTGGTGTCTGTGTATGGTGGGGAGTGCTTTGTGGTGTCGGTAGTCTGGAGGTCTGTGTATGGTGGGGAGTGCTTTGTTGTGTCTGTGTATGGTGGGGAGTGCTGTGTGGTGTCGGTAGTCTGGAGGTCTGTGTATGGTGGGGAGTGCTTTGTGGTGTCGGTAGTGTAGAGGTCTGTGTATGGTGGGGAGGGCTGTGTGGTGTCGGTAGTCTGGAGGTCTGTGTATGGTGGGGAGTGCTTTGTGGTGTCTGTGTATGGTGGGGAGTGCTGTGTGGTGTCGGTAGTCTGGAGGTCTGTGTATGGTGGGGAGTGCTGTGTGGTAGTCTGGAGGTCTGTGTATGGTGGGGAGTGCTGTGTGGTGTCGGTAGTCTGGAGGCCTGTGTATGGTGGGGAGTGCTGTGTGGTGTCGGTAGTCTGGGGCCCTGTGTATGGTGGGGAGTGCTGTGTGGTGTCGGTAGTCTGGGGCCCTGTGTATGGTGGGGAGTGCTGTGTGGTGTCGGTAGTCTGGAGGCCTGTGTATGGTGGGGAGTGCTGTGTGGTGTCGGTAGTCTGGGGCCCTGTGTATGGTGGGGAGTGCTGTGTGGTGTCGGTAGTCTGGAGGCCTGTGTATGGTGGGGAGTGCTGTGTGGTGTCGGTAGTCTGGAGGTCTGTGTATGGTGGGGAGTGCTTTGTGGTGTCGGTAGTCTGGAGGCCTGTGTATGGTGGGGAGTGCTGTGTGGTGTCGGTAGTCTGGAGGTCTGTGTATGGTGGGGAGTGCTGTGTGGTGTCTGTAGTCTGGAGGTCTGTGTATGGTGGGGAGTGCTGTGTGGTGTCTGTAGTCTGGAGGTCTGTGTATGGTGGGGAGTGCTTTGTGGTGTCTGTAGTCTGGAGGTCTGTGTATGGTGGGGAGTGCTTTGTGGTGTCGGTAGTCTGGAGCCCTGTGTATGATGGGGAGTGCTGTGTGGTGTCGGTAGTCTGGAGGTCTGTGTATGGTGGGGAGTGCTGTGTGGTGTCGGTAGTCTGGAGGTCTGTGTATGGTGGGGAGTGCTTTGTGGTGTCGGTAGTCTGGAGGTCTGTGTATGGTGGGGAGTGCTTTGTGGTAGTCTGGAGGCCTGTGTATGGTGGGGAGTGCTGTGTGGTAGTCTGGAGGTCTGTGTATGGTGGGGAGTGCTTTGTGGTAGTCTGGAGGTCTGTGTATGGTGGGGAGTGCTGTGTGGTGTCGGTAGTCTGGAGGCCTGTGTATGGTGGGGAGTGCTGTGTGGTGTCGGTAGTCTGTGTATGGTGGGGAGTGCTGTGTGGTGTCTGTGTATGGTGGGGAGTGCTGTGTGGTGTCTGTGTATGGTGGGGAGTGCTGTGTGGTGTCTGTGTATGGTGGGGAGTGCTGTGTGGTGTCGGTAGTCTGGAGGTCTGTGTATGGTGGGGAGTGCTGTGTGGTGTCGGTAGTCTGGAGGTCTGTGTATGGTGGGGAGTGCTGTGTGGTGTCGGTAGTCTGGAGCCCTGTGTATGGTGGGGAGTGCTGTGTGGTGTCGGTAGTCTGGAGGTCTGTGTATGGTGGGGAGTGCTGTGTGGTGTCGGTAGTCTGGAGGTCTGTGTATGGTGGGGAGTGCTGTGTGGTGTCGGTAGTCTGGAGGCCTGTGTATGGTGGGGAGTGCTGTGTGGTAGTCTGGAGGTCTGTGTATGGTGGGGAGTGCTGTGTGGTGTCGGTAGTCTGGAGGTCTGTGTATGGTGGGGAGTGCTGTGTGGTGTCTGTAGTCTGGAGCCCTGTGTATGGTGGGGAGTGCTGTGTGGTGTCGGTAGTCTGTGTATGGTGGGGAGTGCTGTGTGGTAGTCTGGAGGTCTGTGTATGGTGGGGAGTGCTTTGTGGTGTCGGTAGTCTGGAGGTCTGTGTATGGTGGGGAGTGCTGTGTGGTGTCGGTAGTCTGTGTATGGTGGGGAGTGCTGTGTGGTGTCTGTGTATGGTGGGGAGTGCTGTGTGGTGTCGGTAGTCTGTGTATGGTGGGGAGTGCTGTGTGGTAGTCTGGAGGTCTGTGTATGGTGGGGAGTGCTGTGTGGTGTCGGTAGTCTGGAGGTCTGTGTATGGTGGGGAGTGCTGTGTTGTGTCGGTAGTCTGGAGGTCTGTGTATGGTGGGGAGTGCTGTGTGGTGTCGGTAGTCTGGAGGTCTGTGTATGGTGGGGAGTGCTGTGTGGTGTCGGTAGTCTGGAGGTCTGTGTATGGTGGGGAGTGCTTTGTGGTGTCGGTAGTCTGGAGCCCTGTGTATGGTGGGGAGTGCTGTGTGGTGTCGGTAGTCTGTGTATGGTGGGGAGTGCTGTGTGGTAGTCTGGAGGTCTGTGTATGGTGGGGAGTGCTTTGTGGTAGTCTGGAGGTCTGTGTATGGTGGGGAGTGCTGAGTGGTGTCGGTAGTCTGGAGGTCTGTGTATGGTGGGGAGTGCTGTGTGGTGTCGGTAGTCTGGAGGTCTGTGTATGGTGGGGAGTGCTGTGTGGTGTCGGTAGTCTGGAGGTCTGTGTATGGTGGGGAGTGCTGTGTGGTGTCGGTAGTCTGTGTATGGTGGGGAGTGCTGTGTGGTAGTCTGGAGGTCTGTGTATGGTGGGGAGTGCTTTGTGGTGTCGGCAGTCTGGAGGTCTGTGTATGGTGGGGAGTGCTGTGTGGTGTCGGTAGTCTGGAGGTCTGTGTATGGTGGGGAGTGCTTTGTGGTGTCGGCAGTCTGGAGGTCTATGTATGGTGGGGAGTGCTTTGTGGTGTCGGTAGTCTGGAGGTCTGTGTATGGTGGGGAGTGCTTTGTGGTGTCTGTGTATGGTGGGGAGTGCTGTGTGGTGTCGGTAGTCTGGAGGTCTGTGTATGGTGGGGAGTGCTTTGTGGTGTCTGTGTATGGTGGGGAGTGCTGTGTGGTGTCGGTAGTCTGGAGGTCTGTGTATGGTGGGGAGTGCTTTGTGGTGTCGGTAGTCTGGAGGTCTGTGTATGGTGGGGAGTGCTGTGTGGTGTCGGTAGTCTGGAGGTCTGTGTATGGTGGGGAGTGCTTTGTGGTGTCTGTGTATGGTGGGGAGTGCTGTGTGGTGTCGGTAGTCTGGAGGTCTGTGTATGGTGGGGAGTGCTGTGTGGTAGTCTGGAGGTCTGTGTATGGTGGGGAGTGCTGTGTGGTGTCGGTAGTCTGGAGGCCTGTGTATGGTGGGGAGTGCTGTGTGGTGTCGGTAGTCTGGAGGCCTGTGTATGGTGGGGAGTGCTGTGTGGTGTCGGTAGTCTGGAGGCCTGTGTATGGTGGGGAGTGCTGTGTGGTGTCGGTAGTCTGGAGGCCTGTGTATGGTGGGGAGTGCTGTGTGGTGTCGGTAGTCTGGAGGCCTGTGTATGGTGGGGAGTGCTGTGTGGTGTCGGTAGTCTGGAGGCCTGTGTATGGTGGGGAGTGCTGTGTGGTGTCGGTAGTCTGGAGGTCTGTGTATGGTGGGGAGTGCTTTGTGGTGTCGGTAGTCTGGAGGCCTGTGTATGGTGGGGAGTGCTGTGTGGTGTCGGTAGTCTGGAGGTCTGTGTATGGTGGGGAGTGCTGTGTGGTGTCGGTAGTCTGGAGGTCTGTGTATGGTGGGGAGTGCTGTGTGGTGTCTGTAGTCTGGAGGTCTGTGTATGGTGGGGAGTGCTTTGTGGTGTCTGTAGTCTGGAGGTCTGTGTATGGTGGGGAGTGCTTTGTGGTGTCGGTAGTCTGGAGCCTGTGTATGGTGGGGAGTGCTGTGTGGTGTCGGTAGTCTGGAGGTCTGTGTATGGTGGGGAGTGCTGTGTGGTGTCGGTAGTCTGGAGGTCTGTGTATGGTGGGGAGTGCTTTGTGGTGTCGGTAGTCTGGAGGTCTGTGTATGGTGGGGAGTGCTTTGTGGTAGTCTGGAGGCCTGTGTATGGTGGGGAGTGCTGTGTGGTAGTCTGGAGGTCTGTGTATGGTGGGGAGTGCTTTGTGGTAGTCTGGAGGTCTGTGTATGGTGGGGAGTGCTGTGTGGTGTCGGTAGTCTGGAGGCCTGTGTATGGTGGGGAGTGCTGTGTGGTGTCGGTAGTCTGTGTATGGTGGGGAGTGCTGTGTGGTGTCTGTGTATGGTGGGGAGTGCTGTGTGGTGTCTGTGTATGGTGGGGAGTGCTGTGTGGTGTCTGTGTATGGTGGGGAGTGCTGTGTGGTGTCGGTAGTCTGGAGGTCTGTGTATGGTGGGGAGTGCTGTGTGGTGTCGGTAGTCTGGAGGTCTGTGTATGGTGGGGAGTGCTGTGTGGTGTCGGTAGTCTGGAGCCCTGTGTATGATGGGGAGTGCTGTGTGGTGTCGGTAGTCTGGAGGTCTGTGTATGGTGGGGAGTGCTGTGTGGTGTCGGTAGTCTGGAGGTCTGTGTATGGTGGGGAGTGCTGTGTGGTGTCGGTAGTCTGGAGGCCTGTGTATGGTGGGGAGTGCTGTGTGGTAGTCTGGAGGTCTGTGTATGGTGGGGAGTGCTGTGTGGTGTCGGTAGTCTGGAGGTCTGTGTATGGTGGGGAGTGCTGTGTGGTGTCTGTAGTCTGGAGCCCTGTGTATGGTGGGGAGTGCTGTGTGGTGTCGGTAGTCTGTGTATGGTGGGGAGTGCTGTGTGGTAGTCTGGAGGTCTGTGTATGGTGGGGAGTGCTTTGTGGTGTCGGTAGTCTGGAGGTCTGTGTATGGTGGGGAGTGCTGTGTGGTGTCGGTAGTCTGTGTATGGTGGGGAGTGCTGTGTGGTAGTCTGGAGCCCTGTGTATGGTGGGGAGTGCTGTGTGGTGTCGGTAGTCTGTGTATGGTGGGGAGTGCTGTGTGGTAGTCTGGAGGTCTGTGTATGGTGGGGAGTGCTGTGTGGTGTCGGTAGTCTGGAGGTCTGTGTATGGTGGGGAGTGCTGTGTTGTGTCGGTAGTCTGGAGGTCTGTGTATGGTGGGGAGTGCTGTGTGGTGTCGGTAGTCTGGAGGTCTGTGTATGGTGGGGAGTGCTGTGTGGTGTCGGTAGTCTGGAGGTCTGTGTATGGTGGGGAGTGCTGTGTGGTGTCGGGTAGTCTGGAGGTCTGTGTATGGTGGGGAGTGCTGTGTGGTGTCGTAAGTCTGGAGGTCTGTGTATGGTGGGGAGTGCTGTGTGGTGTCGGTAGTCTGGAGGTCTGTGTATGGTGGGGAGTGCTGTGTGGTGTCGGTAGTCTGGAGGTCTGTGTATGGTGGGGAGTGCTGTGTGGTGTCGTAAGTCTGGAGGTCTGTGTATGGTGGGGAGTGCT